>JBAMAX010001172.1:0-204219 GCA_037043745.1 Chymomyza amoena
GTCGGGAGCAGCAGCTTCCCAATAAAATTATAATAAAACAAACATATGAAATGCAAACATGTCATAATATAGACTCTTAAGCTCTTAACTAATTACTGTACTACTCTTAAGTTCCAATATGCATAACTGTTACTCTCTATGCATATTGGAGCTTTCTATGTTTCTCTTTATGCTATGTACGATTCTTGGCAGCGCTGCGGCCCTTGCCTTGCCGTCAGCGCTCCAAGATCAATCAGTCTATGCTAATCTATATCTTCATACGGTTGCTTTGCTCACCACCGTCGCGTGTACCAGTCATGCACTTGCCGCGACAACAACAATAACAAATAAAGTTTATAACGTTTATAAAAACAACGTTCGTTTCAATCTCAAACAAAAACAATTAGCTAAAAAATATTAGCTAATCTAACATTTGGAGGCCCCGGCGAGATTGTTAAAAGTTACATATATTTGTGCTGAACGTGCGGGAAGATCAGCACAAAGTAAAACTAAAACATAATTGCCGCGTAAAAACTGCATTAAAGTGGTCCCTAATTGTGTTTAAACTAAAAAAGTGTGCAAAGCAACTAACTATATTCTGCAAGTATTTACGTAAATGTACTATGCAAATAAATTGCAACATTGCTAACCGTTCATAGTGCATTATTAAATACCTATTGACCGCGTGTTCAAGTTCTCTAACACTTGCCGTGTCTTGTTGTTTTTGCATCTCGGGTCAGTGACACTTATTGCTGCCTAAAATATTCACTTTGCACATATTTTTTCATTTCTCTTTTACACTTGTACCGCTTTAGTCGCGCTTAAAATATAAAACAGTTATACAGTGCACAGCTCTATTGCATTTAAGGGTTGTCGAGTGTATAAAATATATACAATTTTAATACGCAAAATATAAAACAATTAAATTTGATAAATCATGCCAAGTGATTTAGAAAGTGTTGTGATGCCTACAAATAGTGAGTCACTTGCGAAAAGTGCTCAGTTTCTGAAAAGGAAATCTGAGGCTATCTATAAAAGTGCGAAAAAACTCGATGTTTCTCTATCTGCTGACCAAATTCAAGAACTTTGCCTTGCCGAATTAACTGTGCGCCTGGAATTAAACGAACAATATCAAAATTCATTTAACTTGGCTCATAACAGCTTAGAAGAACTCGATTATAACGAAATCGGTAGTGACTTGCAAGATAACTTCGACGATTTGCTAATGTCTTTAAAATCTCGAATAAAAGTGCAGCTTGAAATTCGTCATTCTATGTTGCCACCATCATCAACACTTCGTCATGATGACAGCTTGGAGCAGCGAAATGCCACATCCATCCGTGTGCATAGAAATCTTCCAGAGCTTAAGCTACCTACATTTTCTGGAGGATACACAGAGTATGCAGACTTCTTTGCAATGTTTAATTCTGTGATCGACAAGGATGAAGGTTTGGATGACATCGAGAAATTGCAGCATCTTCGCTCGTGTCTTGCTGGCTCGGCGTTGGAGGCGGTTCGATCATTAGAAATTTGTAGTGCCAATTATCGTGTGGCGCTAGATATTTTAAGTCGACGTTATAATAATAAGCGTCTTGTTTTTCAGGCACACGTCAAGGAGATACTTGGGCTAAAGAGAGTGGATTCTTCATCGGCTGCAAAACTTCGTGAGTTCTTGAATAAGGTGAATTCGCACATCCGAGCCCTGCAAACTTTGGGCGATTCAAATCAAATTTCGGGCTGTATGCTTACATATCTGCTGCTACAAAAATTGGATTATGAAACGCAAACTGGCTGGGAGGAGAATGCATCTCGGGATAAAATTCCGTCTGCTGAGGATTTCTTCGAATATTTGGAAAGACGCTGTGAAAGGTTGGAAAACGTGCAACATGCTATGGCCACTCACGCGCCTAGCACTCAGGTGGGAAAAGCCATTACTAACTACAGTAGAAAAACCCTTGTAGCTGCACAAACTAACCACAATTGCTGTTCATTTTGTGACAATATTGGCCATGGAATTTACTCATGTAGAAGATTTGCGAATTTATCCACTACCATACGCTTTGAGGAAGTGAAAAAACTGGGGCTCTGCATCAACTGCCTAAAGAAAGGGCATAGTGCGGACTCCTGCCGCTCAAGTCTCTGTCGTAAATGTGGCAATAAACACCACACTCTTCTTCATTTCGATACTCAGCATGTTCCATCTCAACTTCCCAGTTTCTTCATCATCATCGCAAGATTCTTCTATATCTCAGTCATCCACCTCTCTAGCCGCTCAAGTTCTTCTACCTGATGTTGTGCTTTTAGCTACTGCAGTCATACTCATAAAAAATCGTTCTGGCTCATTAGTTCCTTGCCGTGCCATATTAGATGGAGGCTCACAACTGCATCTTGTAACTTCTCGCTTCGCTCATGAGTTACAATTAAAGAGAACACGCTCAGCAGCCACAGTTTCGGGTCTTGGTGACACGCATGTCCCAACTGATGGCTCAACCGTCAACATTTCTATGCAGTCACGAGATTCGGAGTATACAGCAAACATAAGAGCTGTTATTACTCAAACCATCACACATAATCAGCCTAGCTTCCCTATTGATACTGCAGATTGGAATATACCTGCAAACGTGCAGTTAGCCGATCCTGCGTTCAACATGCCACAGCGCGTAGACCTTCTTATTGGTGCTAGCCTATTCTACGACTTGCTATGCGTCGGTCAAATCAAACTCGCTCCAGGCTATCCACTACTACAGAAGACTCGTCTTGGTTGGGTCGTTACAGGTGGCGGTGATGAATCCAAAAACACTGCACTTTTAACCTCACAAAGTTGTAATGAAGATTACAATGCCGAAATGGATTTCCGTCTTGATGACTTAGTTCGCCGATTTTGGGAAGTAGAGAGCTGCGAACAAGCTGTGGCAAAACTAAGTAAGGAAGAACAAGATTGCGAGAATCATTTCTGCGACAACTTTGTACGCCTCTCATCTGGTGAATACGAAGTTCGATTGCCGCTGAAACCCAGCGCTACATCTCTTGGAGAGTCCTACACGCAAGCCTATCGCCGATTTCTCAATTTGGAACGCAAACTACAGCGCCAACCAAATCTTAAAAATCTTTATTCATCCTTTATTAAAGAATACTTAGATCTTAACCACATGTCGCTCGTCAGTCCTGAGCTGGTTCGTGATTGCAAGTATTTTCTGCCTCACCATTGCGTATTAAAGGAGGATAGCACAACAACAAAGCTTCGTGTTGTTTTTGATGGCTCTGCTGCGACTTCTTCTGGCTATTCTCTCAATGAGGTGATGATGGCAGGACCTGTCATACAGCCTAAACTCTTCCATATTTTACTACGCTTCCGCTCTTACCAATTTGCTCTCACAGGTGATATTTGCAAAATGTATCGCTGCGTCAAAGTTGCATCCCCTGATAGCTATTATCAATGCATCCTGTGGCGCGACTCACCCGATAAAGATGTGAGTGTCTACAAATTGGATACTGTGACCTATGGAACCAAGGCTGCTTCATTTTTATCTGTTCGCACGATGCACCAGCTGGCTATTGACGAACGAGATTCCTTTCCTGATGGCTCAGTTGCCGTACAACAAGATTTTTACGTAGATGATTTCATTTCTGGAGGCAATTCAGTGCAAGAAACCATAAATAAAATGCATCAGACTGCAGGCATACTTTCTAGAGGCAACTTCAAACTCCGTAAATGGTGCTCCAGCCACCCAGAAGTACTTCAAGACGTTGCTGAGGGCGACAGGGAAAAGTTTCTTAAATTCGACGATGGTAGCGACATAACAAAAACTCTTGGTTTAGCTTGGGATCCTGCTTCGGATCAGCTTTTGTTTTCGTTTTCATCCTTAGAGACATGCTCCAAGCCTTGCAGACGCTCAGTATTAGCAACCATCGCTCGATTCTACGACCCCCTTGGTCTTCTTGGTCCAGTCATAACTAAATCAAAGATATTTCTCCAACAGCTCTGCAAGGATAAGCTGACGTGGGATGAGAGTCTGCCTTTGTCTCGATACACTGCTTGGCAGGAATTATGCAGCAGCTTTCAAAGTGTTCAGCGCATTTCGTTCCCGAGATTCGTCCTCGACGCCAAATCACATTATGAAATACACGGATTTTGTGATGCTAGCGAGGAAGCATATGGTGCCTGCATTTACGTGGTGTCCAAAAATCATGCATCAAAAAGCCATCTGTTGTGCTCAAAATCGAGAGTTGCGCCTCTGAAGACGCAATCAATACCAAAGCTCGAGTTATGTGGTGCTGTGTTGCTTGCTAAGCTCATGAATGAAATCCGAAAGCTGGGCATATTCGTTGGCCAGTTTCACTGCTGGTCGGATTCATCCGTTGCACTTTCTTGGATTCACGATGAGCCATACAAGTTTAATGTTTTTGTGGCAAATCGCGTCACATCTATACAGGAACTGACCGCCGATATGGAATGGCATCATGTTCCTACTGCTTCAAATCCTGCTGACATCCTTTCGAGAGGCGCATTCCCAGAACTTCTTGCCCAATCCGAAATGTGGTTTCATGGCCCGACATACTTAGTTGACAATCGTGATGCATGGCCAACACGTATATGCCCAGATGTGCCAACGCTAGAGCTGCGCAAAAGTGTGCTTATTATCCAATCACCACATGTCGACCTTTCTACTGGATGCAAATATCTAAATTCATTTGCCTCGATGCAGCGAACGTTTGCATACATCTATAAGTTCATTAAACGCATAAGGCATCATGGACTCAACACAACTGATGTTCATTATGGCACATTGCTACTTATGCGAGCTATTCAACTAGCCAATCTTCAGGATGATGTAAAAGAACTTCGATCCAACGGCTTTGTCCGAAAGTCTAGCGCCATCGCTTCTCTTGCACCATTTATTGACAATTTTGGTCTCATACGAGTTGGTGGGCGACTCTCAAATTCAACGCTCCCATATGAATCTCGTCACCCAATTATACTGCCACGTCGACATCCAATTGCACTGGCTATCATTGCGCATCTTCATAAAACGAACTTACATATAGGCCCGCGTGCACTATTAGCTAAAATTCGTCTTCAATATTGGCCAATTGGTGGTCTACGAACTGTTTCAGGAGCCCTCAAGAATTGCGTCACATGCTTCAAAGCCAAGCCTAGCTTTCTTGAACCAATTATGGCAAATCTTCCTAAGGAGCGTCTTCTGGGTGTTCGTGCATTTGCTGTGTCTGGTGTTG
This sequence comes from Chymomyza amoena, assembly GCA_037043745.1. Taxonomy (NCBI): domain Eukaryota; kingdom Metazoa; phylum Arthropoda; class Insecta; order Diptera; family Drosophilidae; genus Chymomyza; species Chymomyza amoena. The sequence continues at coordinate 5,215 of JBAMAX010001172.1, forward strand.
ATTACTGTGGACCCTTTTTCTACAAATCCGAAGTCCGAACAAGGTCTCCCATCAAGTGCTACATCTGCATATTCATCTGTTTTACGAGCAAGGCAGTACATATGGAGCTTGTCATGGACTTAACTACCGCATCATTCCTAAGCGCTCTTAAAAGATTTATCGCGACTCGTGGAAAACCTAACCAATTGTGGTCCGACAACGCGACAAATTTTGTTGGAGCAAAAAATGAGCTGTCAGACCTCAAAGCACTCCTTCTTAGCGACCCTCATATGGAAGCAGTTCATCGGTTTTGCCTTACTGATAGTATCGACTGGAAATTCATTCCACCTCGATCACCGCATTTTGGAGGATTATGGGAGGCAGCAGTTAAGACAGCCAAGCATCACTTCATTCGATCTGTTGGCTGCTCCGTCCTCACCTTTGATGAGCTTCGCACCCTAGTCTGCCAAATATCTGCGATAATTAACTCACGTCCATTGCTCTTACTTTCAGAAAATCCAGAAGATTTAGATGTGCTAACTCCTGCTCATTTGTTGTATGGTGGTCCCCAAACAGCCTTAATCGAGCCAGATCTGACAAAACTCAACTACAATCGTTTGGATGGCTGGCAACGTGTCACCCAGTTGCAACAAATTTTCTGGGCACGATGGCGCGAGGAATACCTCACTCTACTGCAGCAGCGGTGCAAGTGGCGTAGTCCTGATCGACGACTGAAGGTCAACGATGTTGTGCTTGTCAAGGATGACAATTTGCCGCCTATGCGGTGGCCCCTCGCCAGAGTAATCTCACTCATACCTGGTCAAGATGGCGAGTGCCGTGTTGCAGAGCTAAAGACCGCTGTGGGCAACACTCGAAGAGCTATAACCAAGTTGTGCCTGCTGCCCCTTAGTGATGATGTTGAAACACAAGCTTCCAACGGGGGGAGTATGTCGGGAGCAGCAGCTTCCCAATAAAATTATAATAAAACAAACATATGAAATGCATACATGTCATAATATAGACTCTTAAGCTCTTAACTAATTACTGTACTACTCTTAAGTTCCAATATGCGTAACTGTTACTCTCTATGCATATTGGAGCTTTCTATGTTTCTCTTTATGCTATGTACGATTCTTGGCAGCGCTGCGGCCCTTGCCTTGCCGTCAGCGCTCCAAGATCAATCAGTCTATGCTAATCTATATCTTCATACGGTTGCGTTGCTCACCACCGTCGCGTGTACCAGTCATGCACTTGCCGCGACAACAACAATAACAAAATAAAGTTTATAACGTTTATAAAAACAACGTTCGTTTCAATCTCAAACAAAAACAATTAGCTAAAAAATATTAGCTAATCTAACACAAGTTTTAAAGGAACTGTATAAATGGAGCCATTGTCAAAGTTTCTATTCCAGTTGCGAATTAGAGCAGTGTGTAGGTCGCTGCTGCTTCAGAGTATTCTAAAGTCGCGCAAGACCGACTGCGGCATGACAATGTAATTAATATTAAAACTGTAGAGAGTATTTTAGAGTCTGGACGATCTAAATAAATCATAAGACTTTATCTTTAAGCATACTATTAGTTAATTAACGTCTACAGGCATGTCCAAATCTTGCTTATCATAGTAATCTGAGTATGTTTTTCCGAATCCAATTACCAAAATTGTTTTTCTAAGAATCTTTTTTGTTTTTTGTTTGTACACACTGCGACTTCAAAGCTCTTAACCCATTAAAAAGATTAATTAATTAATCACGACTTTAGAATGAGATGCGTGAGGTCACGAAAGCCAGGTTGTTGTTTTGGAATTGGTAAAAAAATAAACATAAAAATATTGACCCACAATTTTTACCGATAGTTTTTTCACCACTTTTGAATAGACAAAAAACCTTGAATTCCATCTCTATTTTAATAAATTTAATTATTTTATTTATTATCTTTAATTAATTTTTATAAAGATTGAGATCTTAATATTAAAATCCATAAAGAGATACAGGCTTAGCCTTTTCTACTTAGACTATGTATACAATTAAATGTAAAAAAAAAGCAAATGATAAATTGTAAATTTAATTTTGGCTAAAAATATTTTTAATAAATAAATATAGATATAGGTATAGTATTTCATTTGCTAACTAAGCCCTTAGCAACAAAAATTTAGAAAATTAACGTATTCACCAAGATAAATTTTAAGTCTCATTATAAAAGTAGCTGATTTTTCTAGGAAATCTTAAAAAAATATTTGTTTCCATTTTTCGGCTATTCTGAAATTATTAAGAATTCTACATTTAATTATTAATTTTTCGGGCAAGAAATACTATATATGTAGAAGATATAGATATTGTTTCTTTTCAAAAAATAGTGTTGGTCAAAATTGCACTACATTGCAGTAAGCTCTTGTTAGGCATTTATACTTTTTTGCACTTCTGCCGGTGTATATTTACAAAACAAACTGAACACACTAATTTTCTTAAATAAATGAATACATTATTTAAATACAATTATTTATAATTATTTAAAGTGTTTAATTATATTACTATTAGCATTTTTAATTATAGATCATAAAAGCTTAGTAGTTGGAGCAATATAGACAATGGAAACCACTCAGTTATTTTTTGCATTATTCCAGTAAAGGAACGTATTGGAAAATACGAAATCATAGAACACGAGCAGCTCCAAAATTTTTTGAGATATTTAACCAATTCTAAAGATTTCTATTCACTTGCTGAGTACACTTATAATAGTTTAGATTTATAGACTTGGATTTTAGTATTAAGGCTAAACAAAAGATTTTTATTATTTTTATTAAATTAAAAAATCGATATATGTATGTATGTAAAAAAAATTAAATTAAAAATTTAAAAAACCCCGAAACAAGAACTTAAGTAATTTTCATTTAAAAAGCAAAAAATAATAAAAGAAACTTAATGTTAAAGTACCTAAGAATCAATTAATAATTCTAAAAAAATACGTCGCGTTGGGGGACACGCGAGGGCAGACGTCGTTGACGGTCGTATCTTACATGCAAATTTTTTGAAGTAATTCTATGAAAGTTTTTGAAGTATTTTCTTAATTTTGTTTTTAAGTTAATCTTTGTTGCTTAATTAGACTATTTGTATTTAAATTGTTAGTTTAGGAGCGGTCCCCCAACGCGACGTATTTTTTTTAGAATTATTAATAGATTCTTAGGTACTTTAACATTAAGTTTCTTTTATTATTTTTTGCTTTTTAAATGAAAATTACTTAAGTTCTTGTTTCGGGGTTTTTTAAATTTTTAATTTAATTTTTTATTTCATACTTTTTATAGGTAGGTTAGGTTAAGTTAGACTTTAGTAATTTATAATATACTTATTATAATTTAGAATCTTGTTAAGGTATAGATTACATTTGAGGTCAAGCTCGTTTGCTTTTTTTTTACACATTCTCCCCACTTTCACTCCCCACAACTTTTAAACGGCTCAACCGATTTTCATCAAACATATCTAGGAACACTCGCACATAATTCACCTTTAATACAAAAATAAACTAAATTGAAATCACTGCATGCGTTCGGGAGTTATGATGCCACAGACAGATAGACACAAAAATTTTAAGACAATCGGACAAAGTTGATGTTTTTAACTTCAAATGGCCATTACTTCTAAACGAGAAGAGATAGAGCAAAAATAACCTCAAATTCGAATCAGTGACGTCGTCAGCTACAATAGGACCAAATTTGAAGCCAATCGGACAAAGTTGATGTTTTTCTCCCCACTTTTACTCCCCACAACTTTTAAACGGCTCAACCGATTTTCATCAAACATGTCTAACAACACTCGCACATAATTCACCTTTAATACAAAAAAAACTAAATTGAAATCACTGCATGCGTTCGGGAGCTACGATGCCATAGACAGACAGACAAACAGACAAACAGACAGACACGTCAAACTTATAACACCCCTCTTTTTGCGTCGGGGGTTAAAAATGAAATGTTGTACGTTTATGATCGCATAAATCTGAAACGGCTGATCGAATTTGCTTAATTTTTTTTATTTTGTTTGTTATAGTGTGTAGAAGGTTTATTGCACATAAAGTTTTGAGTAATTTGTAAGGAGAGGGTTGCCACCCCTAACACGAAACCCCCGTGGATCCGCCACTGCATCAGCGTTATATATTTTCGCAAAAGACGGGAAAACCAAAAATTTATCGCAACGCATTGTGCACGTATCAATTTGTACATTTTAGATCAGTTCTGTTAATTAATAAAATAAAGCTGTGTGGTTGAAAAATACTTCTTCATTAATTTGTTGTTCCAATATATGTAGATTCCTCGTCATCCATGACCCAACACTTTCTAATGTAATGGTTATGAAAGAGGTGGGGGCATCTTTATCCAAGGATGTACTGATATTAATTTTCTTGCATATTTACGAACTGCGCACCGCGCCGGGTGCGCTATTCATCTATTATATAAAAAAGTTTTTTTTTCTCCAATTTTTAATAGTGTAGAAGATGTTATGTTTATAGCAGAAGATATTTGTTTCTCATGATTCTCTTTCTCATGTTTTATAAAGTAAGGAATTTAGCGAAATGGGTAGAAAGAGTTGAATTTGACTGAAGGGGAAATGAAAGAGCGCAAACGGGAACAGATGCGTGAAAGCATCAAAGAAGAGGTATGAGAAGAATAAAAAAGTAACTTAATTTCAAGTAGGCCCCCCTGAGCCGCTTGCGACGATGTTGGGGTATTTTAAATAACAACATTTTTTGGTTTATTTAGGAAAAGTTTTTAGTTCATTCGGAATAAATTAAAGTTAAAAATATTATTTGAGTCCCAAATCAGTTTTAAATAACTTAGAATTTAGAATTTTTTAATAAAAATAGTATTTCCCTATTGAATTTCGGGAAGTGTATGATATATGAATATATAATATATATTTGCAAATATATTATATAAGCAAATTAAAAATTAATTTAATTAATTAAATTAAAGTACAAATTAACAAGAGAAATAGTTAAATTCCAATGAGTATTAAATATTGCTACTAATAAAATATATTCTATTTTTTCTAGCTTGCTGACATGTCCATAATTTGGCTTTGTACAACATTTATTTTAAAAAAGTAAGTAAAAAAAAATAGGACTAACTTATTAAAAATTAACAAAAATTAAATAATGCTAAAACTAAACAAGAAAATCTGATCAAGTGGGCGAGCCTTAATATAAGCGAGTATTTCCTTTTAAACTAATATCAAAATTTATAAAAATAGTTTATTTTTATTTTAGCCAACAATTTTTTTTAATCTTTAAGCAATATATTTGATTTGGTTGCAATAAGGTGGTAAAGAGTATACCAAAGTCGCCGTGCACGACTTAAACAAACGCCATCATTATACCCTGTACCGTATGGTACCAAGGGTATATTAAGTTTGTGGAAGCCGAAAATGAATAGAGAAGTCGATATACCCATGTCCGTCTGTCCATCCGTCCGACTGTCCGTTTGAACGCCTAGATCTCAGAGATGGTAAGAGGTAGAGTAACCAAACTTTCACACTACATCCTATATTATTCCATAGGAGACAAGTTTATTTTATTTTTTTATATCGGGGATAAATTATACAGCTCCCATGGGGGTGTTTGAGACGACATCGACAAAAAAAAAGCGTTTTAGATGAATAATTCGCTTGTTTATGAAGATATCGTAAATTTGGTATTCGAAAGTTTTTTATAGTTCCCAATCATTGTACCAAATTTCATCAAAATCGTTTGACTATATCATATAGCTCCCATAGGACCGATCGGCCAAAATAACTTTTTAAAGAAAGATTCGCTATATTTTGATTTTTAATAAAGATATCGTAACCAGATTTGGCGTTTGGAAATTTTGTATACCACTTAAGCAATGTACCAAATTTGAACAAAATCGGTTGACTATATCATATAGCTCCCATAGGTCCGATCTTCCAAAAAATCGATTTTTTAACAAAATTTGTTGTGTTTCGTTTGTTTGTTAAGATATTGGGACCAAATTTGACATTCGTGAGTATTTTATAGTTCCTAAGCACTGTACTAAATTTAATCCAAATCGTTTGACTAGATCATATAGCTCCCATAGGACCAATCGGTCCAAAAACACGTTTTTTATACAAAATTCGATGTGTTTTGTTTGTTTGTAAAGATATTTAAAATAAATTTGGCATTCATATCTTTTTTAAGGTATTTAGGCACTGTGTCAAATTTTATTGAAATCGGTTGACTATATCATATAGCTCCCATAGGAACGATCAGTCAAAAAAAAAATTTTTGCTTAAAAATTCTTCTGTTTTTGGTTTTTTGTGCAGAAATCAGACTTTATTACAAGCTAGTGGTACAGGGTATCCTAAAAGTCGTCCGCGCCCGACTTTACGTCCGCCATTTTTTTATACCATGTACCGTATGGTACCAAGGGTATATTAAGTTTGTGCAAGCCGAAAATGTATGTAACATATAGAAGGAGACGTCGAAGACACCCCAAAGTTACCTAAAATATGACCAGGGTGAATAGAGAAGTCGATATACCCATGTCCGTCTGTCCGTCCGTCCGTCTGTCCGTTTTGACGACTAGATCTCAGAGATGGTAAGAGGTAGAGTAACCAAACTTTCACATTAGATCCCATATTATTCCATAGGAGACAAGTTTATTTTATTTTTTTATATCGGGGATAAATCATATAGCTCCCATAGGACCGATCGGCCAAAATAACTTATTTAAATCAAAATTCGCTATATTTTGTTTTTAATAAAGATATCGTAACTCGATTTGGCGTTCGGAAGATTAAGATTGCTTATAATGAGCCAAATTTGAACAAAATCGATTGACTATAGCTCCCATAGGGCCGATCTTCCAAAATTTTTTAACAAAATTTGCTGTGTTTCGTTTGTTTGTTAAGATATTGGGACCAAATTTGATATTCGTGAGTTTTTTTAGAGTTCCTAGCACTGTACTAAATTTAATCCAAATATATCACAAAGCTCCAATAGGACCAATCGGTCCAAAAAAACGTTTTTTATACAAAATCCGATGTTTTTCATTTGTTTATAAAGATATTTGAACTAAATTCAGCATTCAGATCTTTTTTAAGATATTTAATCACCGTGTCAAATTTAATCGAAATCGTTTGACTATATCATATAGCTCCCATAGAAACGATTGGTCAACAAAAATTTTTTTTGGTAAAAAATTCTTCTGTTTTTGGTTTTTTGTGAAGGAACCGGATTTTATTGCAACCAGGGTATCCCAAACTCGTCCGCGCCCGACTTTACGAACGCCATTTTTTTTAGTTTATTTTAGAGAAATACAAATTTGGCAATATCTTAATTTATACAAGAATATAATACAACTGAGAAACTTTTAGGGAACGAATAATTATGATTCAAATTTGCTGACAGCCATATTTTATATATTTTAAATTATTTTTTTCACAAATTTAGCAACTAGATAATCAAAAATATGAATTATTAATAAAATTTATAATATATTACGCATTTACTTTTTTTGGTTTTAAAGATTAAGGCCACATAAGCTAGTGCTGCTTAGATTTATATGCAGTTTAGTATTAAATACTAGATTTAATTTGTATTAAATAGTATTTATTTAATCTTTATTTTTTGTGCATAAATAAAAATGATTTAGTTTACTCTCTTTTCGGCACTTTAGGTAAATCAAATTTGTTTGCCATTTTAAATAAATTTAATAAATTGAAAAAATTAATTAAACTCATAAAAAATAAGGCATTGATTTATAACATTATTTTATTTTCGAGCAAATAAAAATTTGGGTCAGTGTTGACCAAAATATTATTATTATTTATTATACAGAGGGGTAAGAACTACGCCAGTGTTGCACAGCGTTTGTTTTATCACTCGCTTAACGCTCTAGATAGTTTTGACAGTATATAAAAAGGCGTGTATGTGTGTGTTTGTGTGTGTGTGGTTGACCATAACTGTGATATATAACAGCAAATGTCAAATAAACAATAAAATTTTAATTTTTTTTGCAAAACTTTTTCATCTGGCTGTGTTTTTTTTTTTTTGTTTATTGTTTATATGTGAACTCTGACTCATGACGTGTAGCACACGCATACATATGTCAAAAGATTTATGAGCAAACAAAATGGCTTGTATATAAGTGGCTATGTATATGTGCGCCATGAGTTATGCTATGAAATTTATTTCGCTTGCCACATACAATAATAACCACTACACATATAAGCCGTGTGTGTGTGGAGGAGCCTAGCAATTGAAATTTTTGAAACATTGCCACACAATAAATTAAAGTAAATGATTGTTTAATTTATGAAAAGTTTCGCATTTGTTATAAAAAATTAAAGCAGCGGCAGCGAACGCTTCCTTGGCTCCCTTTTTTTAATGCAACTCGTGCACTTGAGCACACGCACGTCGTGCCACCCCTAGGGGCAGCCACGTGTGGCAATGCCACACATTATGGTGAAGTTCCCCACTGCCTCTCCCCCCTTCGCTATGTCTCGTCTTTGTCTTGCATTTCTTTTAATTTTATGTGGCTCGAACACACACACACACTCGCGTGCTCCCACCTGCTTTCTCTTTCATCCTCTTCCTCCGTCTCATTTGCGCCTTAAGTCGCCTTGGCCTCTTGCACGCTTCCTGCCCTCGCTTTGCTCCCTGTGCGTTGTAGCCCCCCTTTACACCCCCTTCGGGCTCTACTGCTCTGTTGCAAGCAGGATTTTCGCTTTGTATTTCGAGTTTGTCTTTCTTTTGGCTTCTGCTTCTGCTTAAGCTTTCGCCTTGGCTTTGTCGTTGTTTCTTTGACCCCCCTCAGCCCACTCCTCGTTTCCACTTATTAGTCTGCGTTTTGCAAATATTTGCATACGAGGCACGTCTCAGTCATTTTTCTTCTACTCATTCTTTTTATTCTTTATTTTTTTTGTTATTATTTTTTTTATATATTTTTTCTCATTTTGTTCGTCTTGTTGTACTTTTATGCACAGAGCAAAAAAATCTAGTAAGAATTCGATTTTTTGAGGGCTCAACAATAATCCAAAATTGGCTGAAATTAGGAAAAATATTAAAATTGGAACCTTAGACAAAAAAGTTTAGGCGAATTTAAAATATAAGAAAATGCACTAGAATCAAGAAAAAAAATTTGTAGGGGTAGCCCCGTCAGAATCGAAGTTTTTTTTCCTTCAGAATTTTATAAACAGCCTAAGCAGCAGAAATCCTTATTATAGATAAAAAACTGAGGCTTAGCAGGAGAAGTGGGCTTTAAGATCGTATCCGCTAAGGGCAGCCCTTTCAGTAGGAGGGACGAGAAGATTCTCACCGGCCCGGAGTTTTTTCGGGGGATTGAAGAAATTACTGTCTTATTGTCAAGCGAAAGGTGTAATAGATTGGCCGGTACAATATCCCCCGGGCTCAGATTTTCTATCTACGGCTAAAGAGTATAGTAATAATCACAAATTCTATTAAAAAATGGCGGACGTAAAGTCGGGCGCGGACGACTTTAGGATACCCTGTACCACTAGCTTGTAATAAAGTCCGATTTCTTCACAAAAAACCAACAACAGAAGAATTTTGAAGCAAAAATTTTTTTTGACCGATCGTTCCTATGGGAGCTATATGATATAGTCAACCGATTTCAATAAAATTTGACACGGTGCTTAAATACCTTAAAAAAGATATGAACGCCAAAGTTATTTCAAATATCTTTACAAACAAACAAAACACATCGAATTTTGTATAAAAAACGTGTTTTTGGACCGATTGGTCCTATGGGAGCTATATGATCTAGTCAAACGATTTGGATTAAATTTGGTACAGTGCTTAGGAACTATAAAATACTCACGAATGTCAAATTTGGTCCCAATATCTTAACAAACAAACGAAACACAACAAATTTTGTTAAAAAATCGATGTTTTGGAAGATCGGACTTATGGGAGCTATATGATATAGTCCACCGATTTTGTTCAAATTTGGCACATTGCTTAAGTGGTCTAAAAAATTTCCAAACGCCAAATCTGGTTAGGATATCTTTATTAAAAAACGAAATATAGCCAATTTTTCTTTAAAAAAGTTAATTTGGCCGATCGGTCCTATGGGAGCTATATGATATAGTCAACCGATTTTGGTCAAATTTGGTACAGTGATTGGGAACTACAAAAACTTTCGAATACCAAATTTGGTTACGATATCTTCATAAACAAACGAATTATTCATCTAAAACGCTTTTTTTTTTCGAGGTCGTCACAAACACCCCCATGGGAGCTATATAATTTATCCCCGATATCAAAAAAATAAAATAAACTTGCCTCCTATGGAATAATATGGGATCTAATGTGAAAGTTTGGTAACTCTAGCTCTTACCATCTCTGAGATCTAGGCGTTCACACGGACGGACAGACGGACGGACAGACGGACAGACGGACATGGGTATATCGACTTCTCTATTCACCCTGATCATATTTTAGGTAACTTTGGGGTGTCTCCGACGTCTCCTTCTATATGTTACATACATTTTCGGCTTGCACAAACTTAATATACCCTTGGACCATACGGTACAGGGTATAATAATCAGAAATCCTATCAAAAAATACTTGAAAATTTTAAAAAGAATTTACTTAAAAATGCGATCGTAAACGGTGACAAAACATTTTAAGTTATCCTTTCGTTACGTCACGATTATTTTATTTTCTCATTTTTCCTAAATGTTCTTGTTAAGGAATTTCGGCCTTCATTATTTTGCCTTCAAAGTGAGTAAACAAAGTGGAATAATGCATTCAGAGTCGAAAATGATTTTTTGGCACTCTACATAATAGAACTATTAACAGTCGAAAATCATATTGAATTACAGCTATCCCAAAATATAAGGCCTTTGAAAATGTAGTGGAAACAATCTCTCGAAATAAAAAAATTATTTTAAGCAATTTTATAATAGATGTAAAGTCTGCCAGTTATAGTTTCAAAATCCATCTAACAGCATAATAAGAAATTTCGTTCTAAAATGCATTTGTTCACAAATATAAAAAAGGGTTTGAAAAAAAATATACAAAGCATTAAATTATTTAGTGGTAGCATACTTAACAGCCAAGATCTCCGAATTAGAAAACTACTTACAGCCCAACTGCTTCTATTCTTCAAAGTTTTTATCTCATTGTAATGCGCATCGAAACTTTTGTTTTAAAGTGAAAATTTAATTTGAAAAGTTAATTTCGTTGTAAAAAATTAAAAGTTGTTCATATATTAGGTCTTTATACCGATATTGCTGAAGCTGCTTCAATTTACATACAACCAGGCCTAACGATAGAGTGTGAAATGGGGGACTTCACCTGGGCACATCGTTTTCTCAGAGGCCCGGTGCAACTACTTTCGTAATAAAATTGTATGGAATATTTTTTTTAGTTGCATTATTTTTTTCGCCCCTTTGTGGGAAAGATTTTTTCTATGGATATACATATGTATATAAATTCACTTACAATTTCAGAAAATATTCAAAAATATGCTACCAACAAGCTAGAGGTTTTATAGAGGGATATTTTTCCCTGAAATTCTATCTAATTCCCTACAAAAAACGGCCGAATTTATCAAACGCTTTTTTCATAACATTTGTCCCCATGGAAACAAATGTCAGTGTCGAGTTTAAATTTCATGGTTTTATACCAATTTATCAGAATTTCATAAAATTCTTAGAAATAAATTGTTTTGGTTCTCCGCAAAAAAATAACAGCTGTACATATGAAAAAAAAATGCAGCAGCAATGTTTGCTTTTCGGCGCTGCTTTGCAGCGTGTTTCTAATTTTAAGATTTGTTTTGATTTGACGCGATTTTTACTGCTGCGTACTGGGTTTACAAAAAAAACATTTATATTTTGATTCAACAGGGCCAACTTGAACTAGATCATAAATCTTAAATATAAATAAATAAAAATTCTACTTCTTAAAAAAGTAGACAGAAGATATTAAAAATATCCATTGCTTGCATTTTTCTTATCATTAAAGTCTAAATATTTTAAGGAAAGTTTGTTTTCATCTGTGTTTCAATTCTTAACTATTTTTTATTATTTTTTTTACATTTTTTTCTTTTTTTTCGCTCCTTTTATGATATCTCCAGTTAATCAAGCTAGACTGACTATAAATAATTTGAACATTACGATTCATAAAAATATGTCTGGTTTTGATTAATTGTTTTATATCCTTTTATTTTTACTGGAACTAAGTATATAGAACTTAAAAAAAAAATAAAAAAACTATTTTTTTCAATGCACCTCTCACACCTTGGCTACTGAGCATTTATTTATTTATTTAACTAAAATATTTATTACCAAAAAAGAAAGGAGAAATATAAGATGAGCATAATAACAATAATTATACAATAATATATCCATAATTAAATATTTTCCGTAAAAAAAGATGACAGTCGCCTTCGATTTGTTTCGTCATAAACTTAACTATTGATTACTTGATAAATGTATTCCATCATTGTCTCAATAATGTCTTTAATAAGGATTAAAATTATATAAATTCTAGTTAAATAATTTTCCATTAATATTTTGCAATATAAAACAAGATTTCATTTGTTTGAAGGAAGTAAAAATATTAGCATCTTGCGCTTAATTTGTGTTATAAACAATGGTTTAAATAAAAAAAAAGTGATTAACTTAGATAATAATATGATTTCTGCTTATTTTCTGATCATTGCAATTTTTATTAAAACCTATTTCAAATAGTTGGAATTTCCTAACAGAAAATTGTAGGAATGTGAATTACATTTTAATTTCCATTATAAAAAATTATAAAAAAATATATTAATTATCTTATATTTTAAAGAGATACAATTTTCAGGCTGGATACTTTGAAACTGCAATTCATAAATATATAAGATATTTTGATTATTTGCCAAAAAAAAAGTATTTTTTCGATTTTAGAGGTTGTTTCGAAAAACAGACGTAATGAATTGAGCTGATTTGAAATTCCAATCGAATCACCCAGAAAAAATAGTTTATTCGCAATTTCCTTTAATTTATTTATTCTGATGGTCAATTTTAGGGTAACTTTACTTGGGTTTTAATTCTAACACCTGCAATGTAAGTGTTTTTATGATTAGACTGAGAAAAGGTCAGCCAAAATCTAACAAAATGTTAGTCAGCTGTTAGAGTACGTCCCAACTTTAATGATATTTAAAAAAAATCACCCTATACTTAGTTATAGCTTGTAATGAATTAAATACAGTCAAACTTCCGTAAAGTGATTTTGCGATTTCGGATCCTAGTACATTTATATATTTACTAGCCGGCCTCCGCTGCGCTCCGACACGCTCGCTTCGCTCGTTGTATTGGAAAATCAAATTGTCCTTTTTAGTAGTTTCGTCGCAATTAGCGGACAAAATTGTGAATCTAAACCATTCTCAGATCCCCTTAAACACAGACAAAAAATTTAATCAAAATCGGTCCAGTCGTTTAAGACAAGTTCAGTGACATACACACTCACAGAAGAATTATATATATAAAGATTTATATACATATTCTTTATATATGTATATATATATATATATAATATAAATATTTTTATTATATAAGAACGAAAGAAAATTAAAGTGTTGACTTGGTTCGTTTTATAGAAAAACTTTTCATAAAAATAAAAATGGCTTTGAGGAATCTTTTTTTTTCGATATTTTTAGTGACCTTTTTAAATTTCAATTCTCTTCCATTTTTTAATTTTAGACGATTTATACTCCGTTTTTGATAATAAATTTCTTTTAGCTATTGAGAAACGTTCAAAAACAAGTTTAATTTATGGGGAGTTTTAAATCGTCTTATAGTGAGCATTTTCTTCTCATAAAATAAGTTTGATAAATTCCTATGAAAAGTTCTCGAATAAGTTGAAAAAAATTCGCACTACCATAAAAATCAGATAAAACTAAGTTTTTGTTAAGCTTCAACAATATTTCTTAAAAAAAACTATTTCACTTTTAAGCTTTTCTGCTTTTACAACAAAAGTACTCATTTTTTTCTCCCAGTGTAAGCAAACAGTTCCGCCCCAGTTTTTCCGCTCGCTGAATTTAGGTGAAAATGTGAGATTTCTTTGCACCACATTAAACGATACGAAGCACATTTCGAAATATTCATAATTTTAAATGTTTAAATGCCTGTCGTTGAGCTTGATTTTAATAGAGTTTCGCAATTATTTGTTATAAAAAGTTTTCAGTTTCAAGCTGTTTGTGAAGACTAAACAGAAAACAGAAAAAAAGCGTAGCATACTTTTGTGCGCGACTTCAGTATGCAATGCAAAACAAAACGCAGAGTTGCATTTTGAAAAGCTCAACATGAAGCAGAGTTGCAATAATGAACAATTCGCCATGTTTAAAATGTAAATAGTTTTGCTTTTGTTTTAATAAAGTACAAAGCAAAAAAGCTTTGGAATGAGTACATTAGTTAAATTAACTCAATGACATTTTGTATTTATAGAAATGACTAGGCAAAATATTTGAATGTGTTGTAAAACTAATTTAGGTAGCGACAATTTAATTAACAAAACGTTATTACAAATAAATGCAAAAACTTTGTATATCATGCGAATGACTTTAATTAAAAACTATTAACAATGAAATTATTTGCTTTTTATAGTTAAATAAATAGCAGCTGAAACCTGTCTTTGATTGCTGTGTAAAGTTGCGTACTGTAAAGTTTTAAGCTTCTTATGAAATTATATTTAATTATCATCGTAATTAATTGTAAGTTGCTTTTCTACAATTTTACGCGCAAAAAGTTTTACGTCAGCATTTACGTAACAGTTTTGAACGGGAAATAAGTTTTCTATTAAAGTTCGCAAAATAATTTGCTTCTTTAAAAGTCTCTTCATAATAGACGAGTATTTAAGTTAACGTTAACTTTTTTCATCTGTAACACGAAATAAAAAATATGATTTAAAAGCAAAATTAATGAGCTTAAGTTAAAGTTGAGCTTTATTTAAATTCCAATGAAATTGTTAATGTAAGTTTTTTCTTATATGTAAAGATATACGTACTTATATGCTCCTAACCGATGCCAAACTAGGATTTGGCCTTAGGAGAGGGGACTCTTCACTTCAAAACTTTATTTGAACACAATTCAACATTTAACACCAATATTGTCCAAAACGATTTTTTGGGCAACCTTTTAAAAACATATTTAATCAAACTCAGATGGATCAACAAGCTCCAAAAAATTATTTTTGTTTGAAATCTGCTCAACATAGTCTCGGGTAGAGATTGGGCCATGTCCGTCCGTCCGTCCATATGAACGCCTAGATCTCGAACACTGGAAGCGCTACAAACACCTAACTTTACCAGCTGGTGCGCATATTTCCTCAGAAGATCAACAAACTTCATCTTCTGAGGAAATATGCGCAATCATGTCAATATCTTTCCCCGATCCCCTGCAGTAGATTTTCGCGGTTTTTGGCAACGCTTATTAATAATTTCATCTGAAATTAACAGAGTGGTATCGAATCTTTTTGTCAAAAATTAACAAAATCGAACAAGTACAGCAAAAGCTATAGTCAAAAATATACAAACTGCGTCAATATTTGACATAACCTAATTTTGGTTACATGTGACCTCGAATCACAAATTTTGGTAAGCTGATTTATATGGCTCTAGAGAACAAATCCACATTCAAATTTTATCGATACGGACCCCCATCCCCCGCAATCGATTTAACGTGTTTTCTGCCATCAGTTTCATCACAATCGGTAGAAATTTTCGGAACTTATAGGTATAAATATCGAATTTTACCAAAAAAATATTAATTCCAATTGGAAAGTTCTTGGTAGAAATATGAAGAACAAAATTTTTCGAGAGAAATGGTTGAGGGTATCCCACAGTCGGGCACCGCGTCGAATGTACCACATTTTTTTTTTTAAATTTATTTGTGAAATCTCTTTAAAAATTTGGTAGCCTCGTAAACTTCGAGGTGTTTATATATCCGAATACGCAAAAGTCGGTCAAACGTATTTTTTTTTCAAATTTGCGCCGAACCCTAAATTACTGTGGATCCGCCACTGCTCTTAACTATAATCAAAAAATATTTTAAAAAACATCGCTTCCTTACTTGTTTTATCGTTTAAATCGTTTAATTTATGAACTAGATATATTGTTAAGGTTTTAAAATTATACAATTTTTAGGAATTTACTTTGCATGATTTTTGGCTTTTTCTCTCGTTATTCAAGAAGTTGTTATATTTATTTTTCCTTATAAGAAAAAACAACATAAAAATAATTATAAAATAATGAATACCTCAGACCGAATCGTGAGAGGTGAAGGGACTCACGTTAATCAAGCACCCCGAATCGTGAGAGGCGAGGGGACTCACAGTAATCATTGTCTCAAAGGCTTATTCCAAATGCTAATGACGTCGAAGGGATATATCTCGTAACTTCGAAAAGCCATAACTTTGCGAAAAAAAAATAGTAATTGATCTCTTTAACCCTTAAATTAAAGGGTAAGAGTTGTACTAAATGATGTAACTGGAGAGAAAGACCGCCCTGTACATAACTTCAAAAGTAGGAAAAAACGCCGTTTTTTGGGTACATAACCTCAAATATCTCAAAATCCTGACGTGATGGGCCAGTTCTGACGCCGGATTCGGATTCGGATTCTACGCACCAAGCTACTTCGGAAATGACTCTTAGCTTTCCAACAACTGAACCATGTTGACCTTTGTAATCTTTCATGCCCTTCTTAAATCGAATCTTAATTTAAAAAAATTAACTTATGGTAAAAAAATCAATTAGTTGACTTACACGTTGGGTAAAAACGAAAAAAAAAACGAATCAGGGTTAGTTCTTAAGTAGACCCTTTAAACACAAGACATATCACATGATAATTAGGGCCTTTCCCTCTCCTTTCCAGTTACGTTAACAGAAGATGAAGAATTGGCGTTTTTACTTAAAAATCTACAAATATTTGAGCCCTCAATATCTAAAAAAATAATAAAGAAAATTTAATTTCAACCAATTTACAATAATCAAAAATTAAGAATTTGTTTTTTCAAACTGCTTTATAGTGGAATTGACAAAAAATGTGAGCCAATCCATTAAAGTTATTTTTAGTTAGTTTTGAGACTAATTTTGCTCTGAGAAAAGTTTTTTCAATGATGTCAAAAAAATCAAGATTTCTTACCATTGTGCACTGTCAAAGAAAAAAGAACTTGCATTAAGTTTAGCAACACTGACGTATTTTTTGCGATTATAATTAAAGCTTTTAAGGTGAAAATATTTTCTCTAAAATCCATTAAAGAAAAATTTATCGAAAATAATCTTGGCACTAGCTTCAGACAAAAATAAATTAATTATCTGGACGTTTTCGTTCAATCAAAACAGATGAAAAAATAATTTTTCTCTCGGCATCATCATATTTCAAGCACAAAATAATCCAAATCGATTTCGTACTAATATGAAAGAAAGTATAATAAAATGATATCGGTAGCAAGCATGAGAGAAGATTATACTTCATAATTAGATTTTTATGAGATTTTCTACGCATTTCTAACGAGAACCTGTTTTCCGCAATATCTTAAAAATTGTGTTATAAAATATAATTAGAATTATAAATTATTATAAAGATCACGCCTAATTTCACAAAACGTATAATTCTATTTTCTATTTTTTTTAAATTTGGAACACGAAAAAAAAAAACGAATAAATAATATTATATAATATGTTTTATACGAATAAAATTTATGAAAGAAAAATATATACCGTATATATAATAATAATAGCATATAAATTATTTTTTAAATAAATTGAAGCAACATTCGAAAATATCTTATAATTTTGCATATAGATTCTCAAACTTCATTATTTTTTTTTTTTCGATAAATTCCCAAATATTTTTGCTCTAAACAGCTACACGACTGAAAATTCGTAATGAATGCAAAATTGTCATTTATTTTCCCAATTGCTTCTTTAATAAAATTTAACACGATTTATATTTTGATTATAAGAGAAATTTTTTTGTGTAACGCATTAACTCTGTTGCAGGACGTAGGCCAATTATGAATAAAATCAGAAAAAAATAATTAAAAGTAATCCGACTTGAAAATGCTGTAAAAAGAATCCAGGAATATCAAAAATACCTAGAAAAAAATTCTGCTTAAAAAATATACGCACACTTTTGAGCCAATTTCGCCACTGCGTTATGATTACTCTTACAAAAAATAAGTCGGATTTAATCCACAAAAAAAAAAAAATCTTTTTGGTACTTATAGAGCAGAAAATCCTTTCATTATTAAAACTTTTTATATAAAAGGTTTACTTTATTGTTATATCTTTTTTGTGCCAGTGATGTGAAGCAATATCTGGTTGCGAAGCCAATGACGTGGTGATTGATATTTAAAGGCGACTTTTCAACAGTTCCTGGAACCGTTCCACATATTTAAACCATCATCTCCACTGCATCAGTTTTATTGCTCAATGACCTCGGAAAAAAGCAGGTTTCATAAAATGCAATTTAATTCGGGTAAAAATTTTCTTCTGTTTCTTTAACAAAAGGAAGCGATTTTTAATGAATGTTGTTTCTTTTGTTAAAATCTTTATTTAATTTTTATATTTTTTTAAGCAGAAACGTAGTGCATCAACTTTTTAAATGGAATTTATTAAATAGCGTATATTACTCGGAAATAAAATCCTTATGTGATTAGGACCGAATACAAAAAAATAATAATAAACAAAAACTTTAAGACAAGCTCTAATTTTTTTAAACAAAAACAAACAAAACTTTTAGGTAGGGGCAAGAGTGATGAATTCGGAAATGAGGTAAATCCGGTAACGTATCCTAGGGGATTTCTGTGTTGCCATTGGAGTATGGAACCAAGTTTCAAAATAACGTCATGAGCAACGATTGTTTTGGATTATACTCCGACTCGAGAACATGAGATTATCATTTCGCCATAAATTTTCGAAAAAAATTTATAACTTGTAAGTTTTTTTTTAAGTTTTTGTGTCTACATAATTTCAACATTTTCTTGAGTAAAATCAGATGTAACTATATCCATAGTATTATTTAGAATCTGTATTTCAAAAAAAAAAAAAAAAGTTCAGGTTGACGGTACTCCGTTTCGAAAATCTCGATTTGGGTTGAACCCGAAACTTCCATTTGGGGTAAATCCGGAACCTTGGTTTTGGATGAATCCAGAAATTACGAAATAAGCCAAATAATTATTTTGAATATAATATCAGCATGTATTTCAAATGTTTTTAAAAACTGCAGTAGGCAGTGAATATTCACAAAAGGAGTGGTCTTTCAGACGTTTTCCCCCTTTTTTTAAAAAAATCTTTTTTAACGACCATTTCATTCAATTATTTCACTCTCTTATCTCAATATTTTCTCAAGTAAAATCAAATGTATGTACTATTTTGACTCTATACTTCAAGAATGCTAAAGGATTCGTTTCTATGACGCTAGCGAAAGCGAAACAAAAATGAAACAAATAATTATTTTTAATATAATATCATAATGTATTTCAACTATTTTCAAAAATAGCGAAAAAAATCCCCGTAAATCGGATCCTGAAGGCTGTGAAAATCGACAAAAGGAGAGCTCTTTCAGATGTTTTTCCCCTTCTTTAAAAAATTGTCTTTTCAGACGATTTCACTAGGCAAAAATTATTTTATTTTTTACATTTATTCACATTAATGTGTTATATATATGATCCTAAAAATCCTACAAGGACTAAAGGGTCGTCAATATAATAAAAATTTAAAAAAAAATGTTGCGATGAAATTTCATGGATGTTTTTATAATTTTTGGACGCTTCCGGTTTCATCGTAAAAAAATCTGAAATCACGATTTGTTGTTCGGAGATCAATCTACCTGACAAAAAATCTTCGTATTGATCTGAAATTTTGACTCAACGGAGCAAGTTCAATGCACAAAACAACGCAACTTGCAATTTAAAAAAAAAAATTGTTCTAGTCACTTCAAAAAATTTACGAAAATCTTTTTCCGAATTCTGCACACTTGGCTCATGAACTTATTATTATTTCACTAAGCCCAATCGATATAAAAACTAATTTTCAAGTCAGATTAAAATATTACAATATTTCATACGTAAAATCTTTCATGGAGATTTACTATAAGGTCCAAAGTATCTATTGCTAACTTTCTATAAATGTTTTTGTCAGTCTTCTTATATAATCATTTTCTCTAGGCATCCTGGGGTGTATTATTAAAATAAGAGATGGTTTCCATAAATATACTTCTCTTAAAAAAATAAAAGTATAAATTTAAAAGTAAAATTATTCTCTAGATTAAGTTATGACATAAATTTAATCTATGTATGCCACATCTTCGGTAAACCCGAAGATCCACTCAAGAGATGGATTTTTTATTCATGGTGTTTAAGAGTGCAGCTCAGACTAGATTTTAATTATACATTTTGAAACCAAGATATCTTTAATAATAACTACTGAGCCCGGCAGACGTTGTCCTGCCCAAACTTTGTCAAGACTCTTAAAGTTAATAAGCATTGTTAGATTCTCTAGTTAGCTTATCTGGAAAAATATAAGATTTTTAGATTTGCTTGCAGCTCGATTCAAACTTGCACCATTATTAGTCGAAGGTCGTGTTTCACGGGTCTGTGTTAACCGAATTGTTTCACATTCATTGCGATCTTCACATTCCTGGTCAGAATAAATAGATTGATAATTAATTTGATTCGTTGCAATTCTTCCAATGGAAATACATCATGCATTAATGTATTAGAAGACGGCATTCCCAATCGTTCTAATGCTTTATTAACCATTCCCAAGCGTAGATCTTCAACATGAATTACAGCTTCATTGTAAACTTCCGGCGTTAATTCCATCACTGGATTACGTTTTGCTTGACGTACTCGAAACAAAATACCTTCTGATAAATAATCTTGATATTTTATACACAATTCAGGTGGAGTTGATGGAAAACATGTTACCAAAATAATCGCAAATAGAACGCGTATTTGATATGGATGAGCAGTAATAGCAGCATCTGCTAAAGTTTGATCCCAGTGCAAATTATTTTTCACCAAATTCAATTTTTACCATGCCTCTCGATACTTTGCATATAATACGCCTTTCACTTTTTTCAATGATTGAAACGATGTTGGAACTCGAACATTGATTAATAATAATATCAGTTTTTGTATATATGGCAATATACACACAAAAACCGATTTTCACAAAAATGCGTATATCTCACGAACCAATACACACAAAGATACATTAAAATAAGCTTAAAACATCTGCATTGGCAACCTCTAACACATGCAAAATAATCAGATTTGAAATTCATCAACGCTTTCATGAGAACACCCGCAACACGTAAAACATAAGTTTCTTTTATATATATCTAGTTAATTGACTCAAAATGGTACACTAGACAAGTCTTTGACAAAGATAAATTATCGATCTCACACTTTAACCGATTTTAATAATCCGGTATCAATAAATTGTCATTACTTTAAATGTTTGGTATTGTATTGGTCGAATTTTTGGCCAGCTAACTTTTCTTTTTGTTGATGTTATCCGAGACATAGACCATGTAATTGGATCTGCAAGTTTGTCACAAAATCGAGTTGAAGATCAAATTACATGGTATATGGCTTGGTTATGGCCGTCGGTGGCGTAAGTGGTAGCGTACTCGCCTCTAAAAACGAAGGTCGGTGGTTCGATTCCCCGCAATAGCACTGGTTATAAACTGTAGGTCCCTGTTCTGTTCCAACAGTTATAAATAGAGATCCTCCCTTCCCCCTACAAGGGGTCAAACAGGGAATTTTTTATGGCTTCAATATAATTTTTATCTTTATCTGTAGAAATCGGTTTGTTTAAACATTTTGAAATTTAGCATAGCATTTATTTGAAATTTATTTAACTTTGCATTTAAAAAAAATTATAATAAATATTAAAATAAAACTAAAAAATGCTTTTTTGTTTTACATATGCACTAAAAAAATTATATACGCTATTGAAATTTTATTTCTTTATTTATGATGGTAAATCAGAACACTTTATATAACAATATTCCTAATAAAACTACTTACATCACAGTTTGGTCATAAATTTGAGATAATGACTTGAATAAAATAATTTTATAGAAGAGACTTTTATGCCCCAGGCTAAAAAACAATAAAAGGTCAATAGCTCAGATAATAATTTATGTGCAATAAAGTTAGTTTTATATAAGAAAATTGTTATTACTTTGCTTATACAGAGTCATAAATCTTTCTATCAATTTGTTTATCTACTAAAAATCATTGCAATTTATGATTAATTGGAAATACTCGTAAGCTTGCATTGAAAACTCTACTTAAGATTTATTATCTACGAAAAAGATTTATATAAATGTAGAAGCCTGGGGCTACTTAAGATATTTATCTGATTTAAAACACACAAGGAGTAACTTATATTAGAAATATTCGATTTCGATATAATTTGATAATTTGTTTCTGATTATAAATAATGTAAGAGAAAACAAGTATTTAAAATTTAATCAGTTAAGCGAAAAATTATTTATAATTTTATGAAATTTGATTTTTAATTGATGGAAATTGATTCTGACAGAATTTTAATGAATATAAGGATAAAAGTTTGAGGCCAAATGCACCGGTTGACCCCCGGGGGAGTCAGACATAGACTGCATAGTCCTTAGTGGTTTGACGGCCATTTGCTTCATTAGATAGGAGAAGCATTGAAAGTAACAGATAGAAATTCAAGTGGTAAATCTGTTTACACAGATTACAGAAATTTGTTGAATAAATTCTTAACATTGAACCATAAAACTGAGTTTACGGATAATTCTTAACGATTCCGTTTTTAACGAAATTTATTTGGATATTAAAGTTTGATTTAGAGTTGAATGACTTTTAATTTAAAAGTAACTAAATTTTCTGTTACGTTAAGAGTTAGAGGTAGCCAGAATGTTGTGGCAAAGCCGCGATTGCAAAATTGGCGCCTTTATAAGTCTGGCATAAGTCTCTAGTACCATTTTCTTAAATTCTCATTATGAAATCTTCAAAACACTCTGGTGCTTCAAAAGCTCAAGTACTTTTGGAACAAAGACAGTTGGCAGACAGTTGAAATAGTGTTGAGCCTCAAGTTTTGGTAAAAAAGATTTCGTAACAACTCTAATTAATACACAGAAATGTATTGACTCGAAGAGATTTTTGTTTTTTTTTTCAATAGCATAGTTTCCTGGAAAATCTAGTCTTTCGAAAATTCGAACTAAAACTAAGTTTTTCAAAGAATTTGTTAGAAAAGTAGAAATTTGTTGCTTGCGATTTATTGCTAGCAATATGTATGGAAATATAAACTTGAATAGGATGTCTGAGTTACTCTTAGGTTGAAGATTAGTTAAAAAAAGGGTGTTTAGTGAGCACCATATATAATATATAATTCCCTGTCTGACCCCTGGGAGAGGCATGGGGATCTATGTTAATAACTGTTCGAACAGAACAGGGTCAAAAAGTTTATAACTACATCCGAACAGCGGTGTCTTTAATTAATAGAGACTTCGAGCACGATGTAACTAACGATTAATCTTAAAACCTAAAACAGGTTAAATAATTATAAATTTAAGAGGAATTCAAAGAAGGCTTAAGTAAAAATAAAAATATTCAAGGAAAATAATATATATTATTATTATAATAATTATACACAGAATTTCTGAAGGCAAACCCAGCTACCGCTCTAAGCTTCTTAGAAAATATTTAATAACTCTAAAATAATAAAAATAATCTAGGCTAAATTTGGTCTATAAGTGATTCTAGGAACATATTTTTAAAAACATGTTAAAGCTTTTCGTGGTGGGTGTAAAATCGCTAGATGAGCTTTTTTCATTTTCTTGAGAATTTTGGACATAAATTTCGTTGAGCATATTTGTAGGTAAAATCGTAAAATTCGAGTTAAAGACTGAAAAAAGGGATAATATCCGTAAGAACTTGATAAACTTATTGGAGAGCTAACAAATCATTAAAGAAGAACAGATCTTCAAAAGTCGTAATTTTAAAAGATTTGTCATTACATATTTTTGGAATACTCGGTAATAATACGAGTGGTCAAGCGATATCTAAAAAGCGATGTATGAATTGTGTTTGAGCTGAAAATCGTCTTCTAAAGTGAATTTTTGTTTTAAGTAATTAATAATAATTACAATAACAATACAATAACTAATAAAATATTTCGGGCAACGAGTAATTAAGACCATAGACGCTATCGTACGCAGTTGTTAGATTTCCTTGTCTATTTTAAAGATCTTAAGAAAGTTCATACATTCCTATATTGGTTTTGTTAATTGTACAATTCAAGTGGTGAAGATAATATTTTATTTGAAAAAGTGATAGAATATAAATAATATAATTAATAATTAAAATAATAGCTTAATAGATCTTAAAATCGAGTGAATAAATGATCAGTCGTTTAATTCAGTACCCTTGTTAAAGTTATATCCAGCTCAATAAACTGATTTGCCAATTTCAATAGCAGAAAAATTTAATTCCTAACAATACATTCAGTTATATTAAGGAATTTGGCATAATGAAATTTAATACAAAATACTATCATTAATTAATTATTTTTTAATTAGCAAAGCAATCAAATTTTTCAGTTGAACATGCGGTTAAATGGTATTTTTGGTCACAACCTTTGGAAAGATATATGAGTCATCCTTTAGGCTGTACGAAACGAGCTACAGATATCTATTTAACATTTTTATTTGAAACCTCTTGAAAAATGTGAAGCTTTCACAAGGGCTCTTGGGTGACTTCGAAATAAAAAAACTGCAATTCATAAAATCCAAAAGATTTTATTTTAGTAAAATATCTACAAATAAAAAAATTATTTTGATCGTGACTGACTGTCATTCAAATTTAAGGCGATATTGTTTGGGAGGCTACCTGGTTAGAAAAAGATGAGAAGCGATAACCGTCAACGATAAGTCTAGACGAAAGAATAAAATTCGGCTAAACGTTATGTTGGCACATCCTTAAAAAAATATTGGATCATTTTTTATTAATCTGTATTAAAAAGAGCCACAAAATTATTTTTTATTTGCAATCTATGAAAAAAAGTAATCTTTAAAAAACTCTCCCAAAGCTACTTTTGGGACGTGGAAATTCGGTTCAAAAAAAAAATTTGCCAAAATGAAATAAAGACGGTCATGTCTATTGTGAATGGCTGATACTCTGCTTAATAGAGTGGCAGAATTTAAGGCCTACAATAAAACTAGCTAAATTTAAAAGTTTTTATTTAAAAACTTTCCTCTACAGACCACAAGTTATTTTTATTCGTTTATTCGCTGGCTCGTCGATACGACGAAGACGATTTTTAATTGCTTACAACTTCAATTGTTAAGAACATAATGTAGTGCAGTTAATTGAATATCAAACTGTATTTATTTTAAAAGCACATTTTATATAAAGTTTTATAGTTTAAGCTCTCTTGTTTTTATAATATTTATATATAGTACGCTAAAAAAAGGTGAACTAATTATAAGAAATTAAGCTTAATTCTTTTGAAAATATTTATGCACAAAAAAACACTATTAATAGGAAATTAGTTTCCTAAGCTAAATTTTAATACAAATGAAATTATTTTAAACAAATTAATTTAATCTTATATATAAAATTCTCGTGTCACAATGTTATGTTGCCTTTGAAGCTCATGGACTCACGAACGGCTGAACCGATTTGGCTAACTTTGGTCTTGAAATGTTCGTGGAAGTCCAAGGATTGTTTAAGGTTGAGAAAATATAACAAAATTGCGACGAAAATACTAAAAAGGACAATTTGATTTTCCAATAAAATTTTTTTTAATTTAGGTTGGCATTGTGTACATTGTCAGATTAACTAATATTTTTTAGTTAATTGTTTTTGTCGAAAGGAAACACAAAAATTATAAAGGTTATAATTTTTATTTTATTGAAGCACACAAAATTTCATGAGAATCGGTCCAGCCGTTTCGGAGGAGTATGGTAACTAACATTGTGAAACTAAAATTTGTATATAAGATGAAACTTATGTTTTACGTATTATGGGTGTTCTCATGCACGAGTCGATGAATTTCAAATCTGATTTTTGCGTAGTGTTAGAGGTCAATGCGGAGGTTTTAAGCCTATTGCGATGTGTTTGTGTGAATTGGTTCGTGAGATATACGCATTTTTTGTGAATATTGGTTTTTGTGTGAACATACTCCTCCGAAGCGGCTAGACCGATTCTCATGAAATTGTGTGTGCTTATTGGGCAGGTCTGAACATCTATTTTTCATACCCCTAAGAGATAAGGGTTGCCATTCCTAACATTCCTGGCAAATCAAGTGAATTTAAAAACTCGGTAGGATAATTTACAATTTCATGAATTTTAGAAATTAATATTGATTTAGTTATTCCATTCCAAGAAAGTTTTCTTAAGAAGAAAGGAATTCTGCGATTTTTGCTTACAATTCATGTTTTGATTTCGTATAAAATACAGCGTGCCGGAGGCCGGCTAGTAGTACACGCTAAAAAGGTCAACTAATTATAAGAAATTAAGCTTAATTCCTTTGAAAATATTTATGCAAAAAAAAACACTATTAATAGGAAATTATTTTGCTAAGCTTAATTGTAAATCAAATGAAATTATTTTAAACTAATTAATTTAATTTAAAGCTAATTTATTTTGAGAGATACATTATTTGAAAACAATTTAATATTCAATCTCAAAATTGTTTAAAAGCGATTGTAGCGCAACCTTTTATAAGCTCAAAAGACTTTTATATAAATGTTGTTTGAAATATCTTGATAGTCAAATTGTTTCAAAACTAATAATCAACAAACTCTGAAGAATTTAAAAAAAATAATTTATTTTAATTTTTACGAACTAAGAATATATTGATAATTTTTGTTGTTGTTTATTTTTATTAGAATTCATCGAACATTTTTTTAAATTTTTAGGTTCTCTAACAAAATAGCAGATTGTACCGTGTCTTGAAAAATACATTGTTTCAAAACTAAGAATGAAGAAGCTTTGAAGAATTTTTTTTAAATGTTTGGTTTGCAAGTCTTTAAAACACTAAGAATCTCTCGATGATTATTTTTTTTTATTAAATCTCTTTAAAAATACTTCTTTTAAAAGGTACACAATATTAAACTACATTGAAACATTTTTGCATAAACACCACAAAACAATAAAACAAATTTACATTTAAATGCATTTTGTTTACATAAGCTCAAATGTTGTTGCATCGACCCCAAAATTATTCACAATTTGTTTTGTTATTATTAAATCAAATACAGAAGCTTTATTTGAAAACAATCAAGCCTGAAAATTCTTTTAAAGCGATTTTTGGCGCAACCTTTTAAAAACATATTTAGATCAAAAAGCTCTAATTTTTGTAATTTTGCTTGAAATCTGTTGAAAATACGTTGTTTCGAAACTAAGAATCGGGCACTAAAGATTTTCTAAATTTGTTTGCAATATCTAAAAGCTAAGAATCTCTAGATGATTTATTTTATTAGATATCTCTTAAAAATGTTTTGAGCCTTTTCATCTAGAATCTAGGATTTGTTCTTGGAGGGGGTTCTTCACTTCGAAGTGATTAATATCACAGATTCAACCTCATAAGATTTTAAAATTTGTTTGAAATCTCTAAAAACTAAGAGTCTCTAGATGATTTTTTCTTTTTAATTGATATCTGCTTCAAAAATGTTTAAACCTTGTCATCAGCGGATTTAGGATTTGGTCTTGAAGGGGGTTCTTCGCTTCGAAGCGATTAATATCATAGAATAAACCTCTTAAGATTTTAAAATTTGTTTGAAATCTCTAAAAACTAAGAGTCTCTCGATGATTTTGATTTTTTTTTTTAATTGATATCTGCTTCAAAAATGTTTAAACCTTGTCATCAGCGGATTTAGGATTTGGTATTGGCGGGGTTCTTCGCTTAAGATTTCAAAATTTGTTTGAAAGCTCTAAAAACTAAGAATCTCTCGATGATTTTGTTTTTTTTCTTTTTAAGAGAAATCTCTTCAAAAATGACTTAACCTTGTCATCAGCGGATTAAGGATTTGGTATTGGCGGGGTTCTTCGCTTAAGATTTCAAAATTTGTTTGAAAGCTCTAAAAACTAAGAATCTCTCGATGATTTTGTTTTTTTTTTTTAAGGGAAATCTCTTCAAAAATGACTAATCCTTGTCATCAGCGGATTAAGGATTTGGTATTGGCGGGGTTTTTCGCTTAAGATTTTAAAATTTGTTTAAAATCTCTATAGAACTAAGAATTTCTATATGATTTTTCTTTTGTAATTGAAATCTCTTCAAAAATGTTTAAACCTTGTCATCAGCGGAGTTAGGATTTGGTATTGGCGGGGTTCTTCGCTTCGAAGCGTTTAATATCACAGAATCAACCTCTTAAGACATTTGAACTTGTTTGAAATATCTTGAAAACCTAAGAGTTTTTAGATAAGTTTTTTTAAAGTTTTGTGTTTTAAAGCTTTGAAATTTTAAGCCTTGTGATTAGGTGCGGGTCTAAGGTTTCATCTTAGGGAGGGCTCTTGACTTCAAAGTGAATATATAACAGAGCTCGCAAAAGACTTTTAACCTATTTTTCCAACTTTTGGGGCGATCCGGACCCGAAAACCCCCTAGATCCGCATCTGCTTATGATATACAAAATTGACTACCAAGTGATAGCTGCATCTATGGTGACTAGACGAATTCTCTGAATTCCTATTGTTTTTAGATGACGCAAAAGACTTTCAACCAATTTTTCCATCTATTGGGGAGGGTCCGGACTGGAAAACCCCACAGCATATCAACATCAGCTTATGATATAAAAAAATTTAGTTTAAAGTGATATTTATTTATAGTGAGTGAAAAGAAATCTCTCAATTGCTCTTGTTTAAAGATTTAGCCTTAAAATTAGGCTGCAAGCAATTTTGATAGACAATTTTGAAAATAAATTCAACAATTTTTCAAAAAACAATCAAAAAATAAAACCTTAAACAAACTCGTCTTTCGATGTTCTTTTTTGTTTAGCTAAGCTCAAATGTTTATGCATTGAACCTTAAATTTATGCACAATTTATTTTGTTATTATTAAATCAAAGTGAGAGCAGAAGCTTAATTTGAAAACAATTCAATATTTGCATTCATTAAAAACCAGAAACAATAAAGCTCTGGCTTATGGTAAATGTGTCAGCCCAATTAAGAAATTTTGCTAAAGATTTTATACAATATTTAAATGGATTTGGTTGGTTTAAGCTCAGCATGGTAGACAAAACTAGACAAGATTGCAAATTGTCTGTCGGATCTGTCTAATATCCTTAAATGACATTTATAAAATTTAGGCCTTGAAGCACGAATCGATATGCTCCTTAAATATACAGTGTTGTATTTATTGCAGGGCTGCTGTATTATGTTTTTTTTTTTGGGTTTATTTGATTACACTTGACACATACCAGCACTATGTATATATGTACTATATATATATTTACATCGATGGCTCAAACAACTGACAACAACTCGATTTCACGCACTTGAAAAGCTCTTAGCACTTGACTCGGCAATTTTCAGAAATTTTTACTTGTAAATTGCCCCTGGGTGATTAATTTATATTTATTTTAGCTTTTTTTTTTTTGGATACTTTCTTTTAACTTTGGTTGGTTTGCGCTTTGAGCGTTTTTCACAACAAAACACACACTCCTCCCGAACTCCGCACACCTCACTCCTCGAACCTCACTCCTCCGCACTCCACACACTCACGAGTATCTAATTGATTTCACACGCGCCGCAAACAATGTTTCGACACCACGTTGTCAACCTTAAGTTGGCATCCCGAACTTGCTTAGAGTCCTTTAGTTGGGTGCTGCCAACATCCGCAACGAGCTTGCCGCAAAACTAACATGGCCACGATTCCGAGTTAACTGATTTGCCTATTTCACTTGGACAGCAGTGGAATCCACAAAGCGACCTACCCGACACGAGCCCCAAACTCAACTCAACACGATGTGCTGCAGCCGAGTCCAACATTTGGCGCTTATCAATGCCACTTGGAGCTCGGCTAAGACTTAACTCCAGTTGGGAGCGCAACGCATGCGCTCCACTTACCGGCTTTTGTTGGTGTATGGTGAGTTTCTCTGCATAGAAGCCGCATTGGTGAACTGTGTGGATTCCATTCTTATCAGTAGCTGCTGCGTGGTGGACCAAGGAACAGATATCAAACCATGTGCGCCAGCATTTTTACTTGGCAGTCACAACTGTTCATTGAACTGGGCAGAGTCTGTTGATGCTGCTGGTCCTGGTGCAGGCTACTGGCGCCATTTTTTTGGCTGGCACGAGTTGACATATTTGTGCAACGCGACATGTTAAGTGACACTGACAGACAAACAGGAACAAATACCAAGTGAAATGAGTTAACCAAAAAAGAGTAACAGCAAAATGAAATGGAAAAATTTGTTCTATACTGACGTTCTTTGTAGACCCTCTAAATAAAGTTCGTTGGAATATAATAATATTGGATTTAGATTTGATCAAGACAATCAGAGTGACCAGCGAAAGAGAATAGTTTTTCCAATTCTTATGTTTCAGAAGGTGGCCTCGATAGGCTCGCAGTGCTCTACACTATCATCCCAGAGGTTATGGGATCAAATTCCACGTAAACAATGTGCACTTTTCCCATTCCCATTATTTTTCTTGTCTATTCTATCACAAGGTTCCTATTCTAAGTGAGATGGGACGCTAAGCCCCAACTACAGCCCTAGCCACTTGCCTATATTTCAGAAGCTTGGTTTCAAATGAAATCACTACGTGAACATATCATCCTTAGGACTTTTAGCCACAAACCAAACAAAAATTGGTGCAAAATCATATTTCCCGACTATATATCGGCCAAAATAAGTGAAGCGGCCACTTTTTTGGCGACCTACCCGATTTTGATAATTTTTACACAGTTGGTAGACCTGCTAGCCAATAGTAACCACGTCCAATTTTATTGCAAAATTCCGATTATTTATCGAGTCTATCGATAACTGAATATCGGGTTTTTAATTTTTGGACTATTTTTTGATAAGCCATATCTTCTAAACGACATAAAGTTATAGACGCGAATTTTTTTTATCATGACAGATAAAATATTAAATTTAAAAAAATAAATTGGAATTTAAAAAAAAATTTTTTTTTTAGTTTTTTATCATTTTTAATTTTAAATTTAAAAATTGAAAAGTGATCTAACTACTTTTGAAAAAAAAGGTGTGAATGTCATTTTATGCGTGGAAATTCGCTAAAAAAGACGCAAAAATAAAAAGAGTGTAACTCGTAGAACTGTAGAAGTTATGCTTATTTTTGTGATGATACCTCGCATTTTCGCCTTAGTAAACAGTCATCGAAAAATTACACAAAAGCATAACTTTCCCGAATTAAAAGATAATCAGTTCAAACTTGACATGAATAATAGTTTTGACATTTTAAAAAGCACTTTAAAAGTACCAATGAGTATCGTGACCCTGCCTCTAGATATTTAAGGTCAAAGGTCACAAAAATCGTTTTGTTGCAAATAAAATTTTACCAGTATTTTAAAATGTTTCCCAATGTTTTAAATAATTATAAGGCATACAATTCTCTACAAAATTGGTATGCTGGATAACCTTCTACAGTAAACCGTTCATGAGATATAGCTTAAAACGCGCGGAGTGCTTTGATGTGAAAATTCCATAAGAATTCGTCTTGTAGATACATTGCACTCTGAACACTTTATCTTGTGATGCGTAAGTTTTACGAAAGAATGATCTATGGCTATTTTGAAGAGAATTTCAAGCGTTACAATATTTAAGAACAATACGAAATAATAACGAAGCACTGGTGACAAATGTTAAGAATTAACCATGGATTTCTGCCGACTTCATACTATAGTCGTAATGTGCCCATTTCGGTATAACAATGGCGAGAGAAATATAGGCAAGCGAAGCGAGCTGGGGTTGGATATCCTTGATTTTACTCCAAAACTTGAAGAAATCGCTTGATTTTTAGGTCGTTACAGCTATCCATTATAATTTACTGCAGTTAGTTAAATAATCTTTTCAACTGAAACATAGTATGGTACTAATATGAATAATAATTTTAGTTATATTATCGTTATCATAGCTGACAGGAGAAGTGAAAAGCGCTTAATTGAAATTCGTTTAAATGTGTCGACTTCTCTTAAAACTAGAGCTTGAGTCTGAGCGATTTAATCAATCATATATTTTTAAAAGCACACAAAATTCTATAAAATCCAGCCATTAAGGGGTTATAAAATTCTGTCCTCATAAAAATTTCATACATTCCATATTTTAAATTCAAAGGCAAACAATTTTTAAAAAAATATTCCTTGGATAGTCAGCAACAGATAACCTTTCAAACCATTCGAATCAGCTGTCACTTGCAGTAAGCAAGATTTATTGAAAATTCTTCTATCCCATATAATAATCAACGTATTATTTTACTTATATTCTAAGACTCGTGAACGAAGATTTTGACGAATTTTAAAAATTTTCCGTTGATTTCTGGCCAATTTCAAAACTATTTTAGCTGCCATTTCGGTTTCAAAGAACCAGGCGAACAGAAACCCACAGCAAGTAACCGAAAAAATTGAAAATTTTAAAATTCAAATTATCAACTGACCGTTGAATTCAAATTTTGCAAAATTTATAAAATTTTCCGTTGATTTCTGGCCAATTTCAAACCATTTTAGCTGCCATTTCGGTTTCAAAGTACCAGGCGAACAGAAACCCACAGCAAGTAACCGAAAAAATTGAAAATTTTAAAATTCAAATTTTCAACTGACCGTTGAATTCAAATTTTGCAAAATTTAATAAATTTTCCGTTGATTTCTGGCCAATTTCAAACTATTTTAGCTGCCATTTCGGTTTCAAAGTACCAGGCGAACAGAAACCCACAGCAAGTAACCGAAAAAATTTGAAAATTTTAAAATTCAAATTTTCAACTGACCGTTGAATTCAAATTTTGCAAAATTTAAAAATTTTCCGTTGATTTCTGGCCAATTTCAAACCATTTCAGCTGCCATTTCGGTTTCAAAGTACCAGGCGAACAGAAACCCTCAGCAAGTAACCGAAAAAATTGAAAATTTTAAAATTCAAATTATCAACTGACCGTTGAATTCAAATTTTGCAAAATTTTTTAAATTTTCCGTTGATTTCTGGCCAATTTCAAACCATTTTAGCTGCCATTTCGGTTTCAAAGTACCAGGCGAACAGAAACCCACAGCAAGTAACCGAAAAAATTGAAAATTTTAAAATTCAAATTATCAACTGACCGTTGAATTCAAATTTTGCAAAATTTAAAAATTTTCCGTTGATTTCTGGCCAATTTCAAACCATTTTAGCTGCCATTTCGGTTTCAAAGTACCAGGCGAACAGAAACCCACAGCAAGTAACCGAAAAAATTGAAAATTTTAAAATTCAAATTATCAACTGACCGTTGAATTCAAATTTTGCAAAATTTAAAAAATTTTCCGTTGATTTCTGGCCAATTTCAAACCATTTTAGCTGCCATTTCGGTTTCAAAGTACCAGGCGAACAGAAACCCACAGCAAGTAACCGAAAAAATTTTAAAATTTTAAAATTCAAATTATCAACTGACCGTTGAATTCAAATTTTGCAAAATTTTAAAAATTTTCCGTTGATTTCTGGCCAATTTCAAACTATTTTAGCTGCCATTTCGGTTTCAAAGTACCAGGCGAACAGAAACCCACAGCAAGTAACCGAAAAAATTTTAAAATTTTAAAATTCAAATTTTCAACTGACCGTTGAATTCAAATTTTGCAAAATTTAAAAATTTTCCGTTGATTTCTGGCCAATTTCAAACTATTTTAGCTGCCATTTCGGTTTCAAAGTACCAGGCGAACAGAAACCCACAGCAAGTAACCGAAAAAATTTTAAAATTTTAAAATTCAAATTATCAACTGACCGTTGAATTCAAATTTTGACAAAATTTTAAAATTTTCCGTTGATTTCTGGCTAATTTCAAACCATTTTAGCTGCCATTTCGGTTTCAAAGTACCAGGCGAACAGAAACCCACAGCAAGTAACCGAAAAAATTTGAAAATTTTAAAATTCAAATTATCAACTGACCGTTGAATTCAAATTTTGCAAAATTTTTTAAATTTTCCGTTGATTTCTGGCCAATTTCAAACTATTTTAGCTGCCATTTCGGTTTCAAAGAACCAGGCGAACAGAAACCCACAGCAAGTAACCGAAAAAATTGTAAAATTTTAAAATTCAAATTATCAACTGACCGTTGAATTCAAATTTTGCAAAATTTTTCAAATTTTCCGTTGATTTCTGGTCAATTTCAAACTATTTTAGCTGCCATTTCGGGTTCAAAGTACCAGGCGAACAGAAACCCACAGCAAGTAACCGAAAAAATTTTAAAATTTAAAAATTCAAATCTATCAACTGACCGTTGAATTCAAATTTTGTAAAATTTTTAAAATTTTCCGTTGATTTCTGGCCAATTTCAAACTATTTCAGCTGCCATTTCGGTTTCAAAGTACCAGGCGAACAGAAACCCACAGCAAGTAACCGAAAAAATTGAAAATTTTAAAATTCAAATTTTCAACTGACCGTTGAATTCAAATTTTATAAAATTTAAAAATTTTCCGTTGATTTCTGGACAATATAATTAAAACACGCATTCTTTTCAAAAAATATTACTGGTATTTATTTTTAGCTTATTGCTTTAACTACTTTTATTTTATTTCTTTACTTATTATGTCTAATCAATATGTTTTATTTTTTTCAGGTTTTTTGGGCTTACTACTTATATAAAACTAAAAGGAACTTCATACTCTTTATACTCTCTCCTCATCGCTGCGGATGGATGTCACAGCAGGGCGTGTAATTCATTTTAGAGAGGGTCAACCATCTACACAACAATTTAATGGATAGATTTACTTATTCCTAGTTTATGCTTATTAATAATTTATTATTAAATACTTAGTTAAGTATAGAATAAGTTGTAGATTTAAATACCTCATACTGCTGAGCTTTTTTAATTGTTTTACGCAATTCTTATGACGCTTATGCTTTTATATATTTTCATTATAATTAAATAAAACAGTAGAAAAGGTAATTATTTAAGCCAGAAACAATTAATTTTACAACAAGAACAACAAATTATTTAGCTAAAGGCCCTGGTAGCCACGGCTTGTAACATTTAAATGTTAGTTTTTATTTTTAAATTTAAGCTAGCTTTATATAAATAAAAATATTTAAGCCAGAACTCTGTATTTTACGATTCGTAATGCCTAAGAATTAATGAATAAAATAAAATTAACAGATGTTATATGTTACTTTTGAAATGCTCTTTGTGCTTTACTTGCAGCTAAAACTAAAAATAAAAATTTTATTTAAAAATTAAAATCCAAGTCTTTTTATATCTTTATTACTATTTTAGGGTTTATTTGCATTTACATGCCTTATCGAACTGTAACGGTTCGGCTTGCTCAACTCCAACAATCAATAATTTTGATTCAACGCAGGCCAATTTCTACCAGGCGAACAGAAATCAGCAAAAAGTAACTTAAAATCGGTAACTAAAAGTATGCTACACTTTTTATTCGGAGCTAACAGCTGATTGCTTAGAAAATTTGAATAAAACGTCTGCATCGGTTGCTCAAAAATCTGTAGCATACTTTTAGGCAGCGATTTTAAGTTACTTTTTGCTGATTTCTGTTCGCCTGGTAGCTGGTAGCCGTGCTAAGTACATTTTGATGGTTTCCAGCTTTTTGGTCATCTCTAACCGTTACTTTTGGAGCGAGCATTTTGATTGGCTATTGAAATATAAACAAAAAGAACAGCTACACACACATCTATATGCAGTTTAATAGAGTTGTTTATTTAGCGTTTACTTTGTGTGCGTGCATATATATGTCAAATATGTATAAGGAAATACTGCGCTGCCTTTTAAATAAAAGAATTATTTTATTATTATTATTTTATTGATTGCTTTATTTGCCATAATAAATCATTTACATACAATTATTTCGCTAGTCACTAGGAATTATTTAATATACAACTTTTGGTTAATTTATTTATTATTATTACTTATATAATTGTAAAGTAGAAGTTAATTCTAAGTTATAAAAAGGTTTGTAGCCAGAGCAGAATAGGCCTTCTGGCCGAATTTATTTATTATTTTAAAAGAGAGTAGGTATTAAAATTCATAAGCATCATCAAGACTGGGTTAAAAGAGGGAAGACTGGGTATGAGCTTTTAAACACCAAACGAAGGAAAATTGGCAAATCTCCCTTTGGCTTTGTATCGTTTTGCATCGGACGTTCAGCTTAAAGATTAAATGTAAAACTATTACAAACTATTGAAATTATATATTATTTACTTAAAGCTAGATATAAAGAATGTTATATTTATATTACTTTAATGAGTAAACTTTTGTTTTTAACGCATTAACTTTAAAGAATTTGCAATGTTTGTACAAAATTTATATAAAATCAAATCTTAAATATTTGTATTATTTATCACATAAGTAGGTACTTTATACATGAAATGCAAATATTACAAAGAAATATATTAAAAAATCTTAAATTTTTGTAAACTATGTTTAAATTTATAACAATTTTATAAAATAACATCTTTAAAATATAAATATCTTAGTTATAAAGATATAAAGGCTAAACTCTGCACATGCTTTGTTAATACTCAGTAAATTAATATTGAAATATAAGGGTAAATAAATAATTGTAGACAAGAATGTAAGCGTATTTTCCGGTTTCGGGAACAAAGGTCTTCCGCTGGCTCGTTAAAAATCTATAAATATACAAGAAAAAAATGTTTTAAAGCAATTGATGATTTTTGTATTAAATTATAAAGTTGGATTTGTCAAAAAAGATTTGATTCAGGCTACAAAAAATATTAATATTTCATTTTAAGTGATTAAAATTTAATAAAAATTCTTATATATTAAAACAATGTTATAGACATACTTGAAATGAAATAGCAAAATTAAGAATTAGTTCACCAAACTTAATTTTTGATGTGGTTTGAAAGCGAAGGTTTTGTTGCAGAAGAATTGAAACGAATTGACAAAATATGTTAAAAACACTCCAATTTTGGAAAAAAAATTATTTAAAAAATTTTGTTTGATGTTCTTAGATTCAACCATATTTTAATTTAATAATTTATAAAATAATATGGAAAATTTATGAATTTATCGAAAACAAGAGGGCTCTGCACCCTGCGTGCTTCGCAAGGCAACCCCCGTGCGGTTTATTCAATTAAGATCAGAAAAATACTTTTTATATAAATTCCACGGGGCTCCGCACCCTGTATGTGTTGCAAGCCAACACCTGAACGATCTTCTATATTCAATTTAGATCATGCAGATAATAATGCTTCCGTAATCTTTAAAGCATTGTTACTCGTGAGATTTTGAGTTTGAGAAAACCATATATGACATTTATTTTGATTTTTAAGAGTTGACAGAGGGCCTTTTTTTTATTTTCTTTCCGTAAAAAAACCGTTTTTAAGGAATAAAATGATCTATAATTTAAAAGTGGTTGGCATAAAATCAAAATCGAAAACCAATCAAACTTGCATGTTTTGGATATTTCGTTTTCAGGATAGACAATTTTCAGGCAGACCTCGAATGTTTACAAAAATAGCTATAATTTTTGTAATTTCAGCAAACTTTATCTAAATAGGAGAAGATAGTTTGACATATAGTGGCAAGTTTCCCATTGAACAGAAGACAGAACAACCAAACCAGACAGGCAAAATCGTCTATGTATCAAATAAATTTTCCAACATTTTAAAATTAAGTTTTAGATACTAGCCAGTACGCAGCTGACAAAACAAGGCCTTAAAAGAAATGCAACTTTATTGCACCAAAACAAAAAAGTGTGTACCTATTATCTCAAAGATTTAGTTATTTTCAATTTGATTCCTTTTGTGGTATTCATAAAAAATTAGCTGTTTGTTGTTTAAAGCTGATCCGTAAAATATGTGCCAAATAAAATATAAAAATCAACTATAATTCTATGAAAAAATGTTTGCTGCAGATAATAACCAATAAATTCAAATAGCCTACAGGGAAAATTAGCCTTTGTAAAAAAGTGTGTTTTTTAAGATAATTTTGGGTCGAGAAACGCGATAATTAAAACTTTTTTTTTCCGTCTTCGAAATTAGTTGGAAAAATATGCTTTTGACACTTTTTTTAGTTACTCGTCAATATCTTTCTAATTTCAGAATTACAAGAGATATTTAGAAGATTTAAAATACAGTTTTTTTTTTTTTTAACAAAAAATGGCAAGTGGGTCGATAAAAAAAGAAAAAACTGCGTTTCAGTTACTTTGGCAACCTCTATCCTCTGAAATACAAACTTCTTATATGCCTTCCATTAAATATAAGATTTTTAAATTAATTTTGAAAATTTTTTTTTCTTGGAAATTTTTGAGTACAACATATTGAATTTGAGATAAATGTGTTCAAATATATGTCAAAATAACAGGAAGCCATATGGGGGGAGAAGATCACCATTTTAGTTTCAGACTTTTTAGATAGTCCTCAGCACATGAAGCAATAGACATTCCAGCATGGATTTTTTTTCTGGTCAACATGGTCTATTTTTGCTGTACTTAAAGTCGAGAAAACTTAAATTTTCGACCATTTTTGAAAATGACAATTCTGTACACATCTCGACCCAAAATTACCCTTCACTTTTTTGCGAAGGTTCACTCTATATATATATATATTTTTATTATGTATAATATAGGTATTTTATATATAGAAATTTAAAATTAGTAGTAATTTATAATAACAATTTTATACAATAATTTTTTTAAAATATAAATATCTTAGTTTTAAAGATGTAAAAGCTAAACTCTATACATATTTTGTAATTAGTCAGTAAATGAATATTTAAATATTGGGGTGAATAAATAAATAAAATAAATAAATAAATAAATAAATAAATAAATAAATAAATAAATAAATAAATAAATAAAAAAAAATAAAAAAATAAATAAATGAATAAATAAATAAATATTAGTAAACGAAATTGAAAGTGTATTTTCTGGGTTCCGGTACCATAGGTCTTCTGCTGCCTCGTTCAAAACCTATAAATATAAAAAAAAAATGTTATGACGACATTTGATAATTTTTCGTTTTAACCCCCGACGCAAAAAGAGGGGTGTTATAAGTTTGACGTGTCTGTCTGTTTGTCTGTCTGTTTGTCTGTCTGTCTATGGCATCGTAGCTCCCGAACGCATGCAGTGATTTCAATTTAGTTTTTTTGTATTAAAGGTGAATTATGTGCGAGTGTTGTTAGACATGTTTGATGAAAATCGGTTGAGCCGTTTAAAAGTTGTGGGGAGTGAAAGTGGGGAGAAAAACATCAACTTTGTCCGATTGACTTAAAATTTGGTCCTATTGAAGCTGACGACGTCACTGATTCAAAAAGGTAGTTATTTTCGCTCTATCGCTTCTTGTTTAGAAGTTATGGCCATTTGAAGTTAAAAACATCAACTTTGTCCGATTGGCTTAAAATTTGTCTGTCTGTCTGTCTGTGGCATCATAACTCCCGAACACCCATGCAGTGATTTCAATTTAGTTTTTTTTGTATTAAAGGTGACTTATGTGCGAGTGTTCCTAGACATGTTTGATGAAAATCGGTTGAGCCGTTTAAACGTTGTGGAGAGTGAAAGTGGGGAGAATGCGTAAAAAAAAGCAAACGAGCTTGACCTTAAATGTAATCTATACCTTAACAAGAATCTAAATTATAGTAAGTATATTATAATATACTAAAGTCTAACTTAACCTAACCTACCTATAAAAAGTATAAAATAAAAAATTAAATTAAAAATTTAAAAAACCCCGAATTTTCATTTAAAAAGTAAAAAATAATAAAAGAAACTTAATGTTAAAGTACCTAAGAATCTATTAATAATTTAAAAAAAAATACGTCGCGTTGGGGGACACGCGAGAATCTATTAATAATTTTAAAAAAAATACGTCGCGTTGGGGGACCGCTCCTAAACTAACAATTTAAATACAAATAGTCTAATTAAGCAACAAAGATTAACTTAAAAACAAAATTAAGAAAATACTTCAAAAACTTTCATAGAAGAATTACTTTAAAAAAATTTGCATGTAAGATACGACCGTCAACGACGTCTGCCCTCGCGTGTCCCCCAACGCGACGTATTTTTTTTAAATTATTAATAGATTCTTAGGTACTTTAACATTAAGTTTCTTTATTATTTTTTACTTTTTAAATGAAAATTCGGGGTTTTTTAAATTTTTAATTTAATTTTTTTATTAGAAAGATCAATATGTAAAAAAATTTAAATTGCGAAAGAATTTTATGCCTTACAATTATTTAGAATATTGGGAAACATTTTAAAATACTGGTAAAATGTTATTTGGCAGGGTCACGATACTCATTGGTACTTTTAAAGTTCATTTTAAAATGTCAAAACCATTATTCATGTCAAGTTTGAACTGATTATCTTTCAATTCGGGAAAGTTATGCTTTTGTGTCATTTTTCGATGACTCTTTACTAAGGCGAAAATGCGAGGTATTATCACAAAAATAAGCATAACTTCTACAGTTCTACGAGTTACACTCTTTTTATTTTGCGTCTTTTTCAGCGAATTTCCACGCATAAAATGACATTAACACTTTTTTTTCAAAAGTAGTAGATCACTTTTCAATTTTTAAATTTAAAATTAAAAATGATAAAAAATTAAAAAAAAAATTGTTTTTTTTAAATTCCAATTTATTTTTTTTAAATTTTATATTTTATCCATGTCAATGTCTTTATGTGTTTAGAAGATATGGCTTATCAAAAAATAGTCTAAAAATTAAAAACCCGATATTCAGTTATCGATAACTCGATAAATAATCGGAATTTTGCAATAAAATTGGGCGTGGTTACTATTGGCTAGCAGGTCTACCAACTGTGTAAAAATCATCAAAATCGGAGAAGGTCGCCCAAAAAGTGGCCCGCTTCACTTATTTTCGCCGAATATTATTGGGATTGGATTTGACCAAGAAAATTTTTTATAGTGTGTCCAGCTAGCGAGAACAGTTTTTCGAATTGTAATATTTTAGAAGGCGGCCTCGATAGCCTCGATACTATCATCCCAAAGGTTGTGGGTTCAAATCCCGCTTTGTCTATTCTATATCCTTATTACTTACTCCCATTAGCGGTAACACAACGAGCCTATTCTTGGTAAGTTAAGACGCTAAGCCCCAACAAGCTACCCTCCTACCTATGTTACAGAAGCTGACCAAGCTGCAATTTTAAATCACTACGTAATAAGGTGTGAAACAGAGTTCATCCTTTGGGACTGTTTTTTAGCCACAGACCAGACAGAAAATTGCTGCAAAGTTCTAACCTCCAAGTAATGGAACAGCATTAAGCAAGATTCACCGACATTTGGATTCGACAAACTGCCAATAAGGGTTTCTTTAATTTTGCAGTTAGCTTCGGGTCTATATCCGTATAAGATTGTGAGCCGGCTCACCATAGACAAGCTCGAAAGTGCGCTGAAAACGTATCCAAAGTTCTGGATTTTGAACACATTGTAATGCTGGAGAGGTTGCAGCTTCTAATCAAAGCCAAAATCAATACCTCCGTATTCCCATATATTGCGTTCTAGTTGCTTACACTAGATGGATACCATTAACTGGAATGATGATTGCACCCATTATCATAGAGAGAGATAGAAAGGGGGGATTCCCACGGGGCCGGTGTAATTACTGTCGTACTTACAGAACACAATGATTTCAGGTAAAGATGTTCGAGAAGGGCCGTTACATTCACCTTCCCCTAATATTATTGGAAGAAAGTGATATAAGGATTGATTAAATTATAATTTTACTAATCTTAAAGACTTTTCTAGATTTTATTTAAATCATAATCTTAAACAGAATGCTAAAAGCCAATGGGGTATATATAGGAGAAGAAAGTCAACGTCAGATGATTGATGTGACATGAATAGCATTTTATGTGTAAGACATTCCTATGAAATGTATCAATTTTCAGACCTCCTCTCTCATGTCAAGAGATATGCCAAAAAAAAAGGCAGTAGGAACATAGAGGCCTCTTTTTATTATTAAAGATTATCCTATTAACCCCCTAACATCATCTATTTATATGTATAAGAAAAGTAGTGTTAGCTACGCCACTTATAACTCAAGAACGGCTGGACAGATTTTGATGAGCTGCGATTTGTTGGATTCTTTTTCATCTTTGTAAATACAATAACTATTAAAAAATTAAATCGTGAATCTCTCTTAAGGAAGGGGGCCAAACAACGCCATTAATTGAAAAAAAAAGTAGGAGTGCCCTTGCGTACCTTAAAAGCCTATCCCGAAATGACGGTTACTTCCTTTAATTTTGTTTAAGTCTACATGCTGAATTCGGTGGGGGTTGTTAAATTTCTCCTATACCTAGTGAAGTTCACAACCTCATTTAATAATAATTTGAAACCACGCAAATGGTATTGGGAGAAAGATGGGCAATTTCAAAGAAATGAATGCAAGTGAAGAACTAGATTACTAAGCCATTCCTTAGGTAGCATTGGCAGATACACTACCAAATAGCTTAGAGCAGAGGAGAGATTCAAAAGAGATTCAGACTGGAAAACCAAGGCTGATGAGAGGTTAAACAAGCGCTTTACTAACGTCCTAAGAGGGTTAGGAAACACCCTATAACAATGGGAGATTATGGAGAAGTCCTCACAGCTTAAACTTACTAAGTGTGACACAGTTTTAAAGAGAAGGGCAGTCATTATTTGTCGGTCGGTGGGTTTCCATATACAAAGTTACCCGTCTAAGATCATCCCGTTTCGAGAATTGACACCCAACGAAGTATGACATTAATGGGGAGCACAAAAAAAAAACCTAATCGTATGTACGAAGTTTCTCATCTAGCATCATCCCAAATTTCAAGGCGGCGATCTATCACACTAGTAGGGAGTTCGACAGCTTCCAAGGGTCCATTTTTTTTTGTCGGTCTTAGGATCTGGATGGTGGTGCCCGTCTAAAACCATAACAAATCTCGCGAATTGGACTACTGACGATCTATTGCAATAGTAGGGTTACAAAAGATTCCAAGGCTCGCTGGGATGTTTTTAATAGAAAAATTTCTATAAAAAATCAGTGAGTTACAGATTGTGTTGGTAGCCATGAACATATCGAAGTGAAACTTACATGTGTGATATGTGGCTTGTGATATGTACCTCATACAAAAACAATCGATACCAGGCTGATTTTTTTGCAAAGCCATTAGGAAGGCCATTATCAACGTTAATTAATCTCGAGAATTTGACCAACTGATTATCTTTTAGTCTAATGTAAGGCAAAAGTGCTCTAGACCACCAAGGGTCCTTATTTTGTCTGAAATCTATAAAATTGGACTACCGAGTGGTCTATTAGAGTAGTGCGCAGAAGTGATAGATCCTGGATGATTCATTAAGACCTTTTTTTTTAATGATTTGGCAAATGCAAATTTCAAAGGAATGATGGAATCTTTATTTATGATTTCGAAAGGATATTTTATGGCATTTATTTTTTAAAAATATTCTCGTTCAAATGTTGGCAGCAACTGCGTTTTAATTGGTCCATCCTGAAGGTCCAATTTTCCATGACTCGTTCAAGCATTTCCACTGGTATTTGGCCAATAACACGAGTAATGTTGGCTTCCAAGGCCTCAATCGTTGCTGGTTTGTCCACGTAAATTTTTGACTTTATGTAACCCCAAAGAAAAAAGTCGAGCGGTGTGATATCGCATGATCTTGGCGGCCAATGTACGGGTTCCGTACGTGTAATTAATCGCTCACCAAATTGACCTCGCAATAGAGCCATTGTTTCATTGTCAATGTTGACCGGAGCGCCATCTTGTTGGAACCAAATGTCGTCGAGATCACGGGCAACAAATTCAGGCAGCAAAAAGGCTGGTAACATA
Organism: Chymomyza amoena; assembly: GCA_037043745.1. Classification (NCBI taxonomy): domain Eukaryota; kingdom Metazoa; phylum Arthropoda; class Insecta; order Diptera; family Drosophilidae; genus Chymomyza; species Chymomyza amoena. The sequence continues at coordinate 49,137 of JBAMAX010001172.1, forward strand.
GTCCGATAGCGTTCGCACCTTGCTCATTTTTAAAAAAATACGGACCCATGATTCCACCAGCCCACAGACCACACCAAACCGTTGTTTAATGGCAGCTGGTGAACCTCATCGGGTTGATCTTCTCCCCAAATACGGCAATTTTGCTTATTCACGAAGACGTGGAGCCAAAAGTGGGCCTCATCACTGAACAAAATTTTGGTCGAAAACAACGGATCTTCATCGATCTTACCAAGAGCCCATTTACTAAAACTGCGACGTGCAGGAATGTCATTCGGCTTCAATTCTTGACTGAGTTGAATTTTGTATGCTTTCAAGCCGATATCCAAATGTAAAATGCGCCAGGTGGTTGAATACGACAGGCCAAGTTGTTGCGATCGGCGCCAAATCGATTCGTCGCGGTCATCGTGAACACTGTCAGTTACCGCCGCTATATTCTCTTCACTACGTGCTGGATGTGGTCGATTTGGTGTTGTATCATCAAACAATGAATACTGGGTTTCAAATTTGGTGATGGTGTTACGAATTGTGGGTTCGGTGGGTCGATTATGTTGATCATAAGTCGATCTCACGAAAAACATTCTTTGCAGAACGCTGATTTTCGTAGTACAATTGTACAATTTGTAAATGTTGTTCGGGTGTATGTCTCTTAATGATGATTTGCCAATGAATACTGAACAACTTTGCCTTTGACAGCTGTCATGGTTTTAATGAATCACCCTTTATTTGTCTAAGTTTTTTTCTCAAAAATTAGAAGTTCTAATTCGAGTTTCTTGATTTTGTTCTGCTACAGCTGATCATCAAAACTACCAAATGATATAAATCGGTATATATCAAGAGCATAGCTAGTTAAGAGCTAAGTAAATCTATACCAATGCAATCTTCACAACTAACCGCCCCTATATACCATACTACTCCGAAGAGCAACCTCACGAGTGTGAAAAACTTCCCAGCAAACCCAATATACCCGCTACACAAACCCAAAAACTCTTCAATTGTCGCTGCTGCAGCGACTGTAGCCAGGAAGTCATTCCGGTTGCAGTTGATAGATCACGGACAAAGGAACTAGCCACAAATGGCATTGAAAACAACACGTCCGTTTACACTTTCCAACACTATTCGTCTCTTATTTTCGTCTGTGTTTTGCGTCTTACTGCATTGTCAACGCTGGGGCTGTCACTTTGAACATTCATTTTGACATTTATGCGCTTGTCAACGGCAACGTCTGGAAATATATTTGAAAGAGACGACGACGCCTCTTTGAATGTTGGTTAATAGTTTTGTCATCACTCATCAGACTTGGCCAATAGATGGAGTTGCTTACAGTTGCTTGGCCAATTTAATGAAGTTGGCTTTAAAGCTTGGCCAAAGCAGGTCAAACTAATTGCCATGCATAATAAATGAGTTGGAGTACGCGTTGTCACGACGATGTTTCGAGTTCATCATTTTGCTTGACAGCAAACCGCCAAATGGTCGAGTATTTGGCTGCATTTATGCAAATTGGTCAATATACTAACCAACTAGTTGTTGTTGTTGTGGTTGTGGTTGTGGTTGTGGTTGGGCAGACCGAGTCCAAGTACCTTTTCCATAATTAATCACAAATTTGTGCTTTTTTTTCCAAGTATTTCCACTTAAAGCTAATAATGCGGGAAGAGTCCTTTGTAGTGTTGTTTATAGTATTTTATCGCTGCTCGATAAAGTGCGCTCGGAAATAATCGAGTTTATTTATGCAAAATTAATTGATTTCCATTGAAAAGAAATGCGGCATATTGCAATTGACACATTTACTTACTCTGCGGCATGCCCAACAATTACTCCAACTCTATGACGACGTCCTCTGGACTTTGGGGCTGCCAACGTGGTGTAATTTATAATTTACAGACAATGGTGGAATGCTTTAAAGCAAGCTCATGGCGTGACTCTGCCATAATTAAACTAAATTACAATAGTTTGTAATGCAATTAGCTCTAAAAGCTTGAAAACAAGTACGAAAGTGTTGTCTGCAAGTCTTGATAAAGATATATTGAGGCTAGGGAATCGGGAATAAATTTCTCAACTGGTAATAAATGGTAAACCATATGCTAGAGGGTTATTAGTATAGTATAATTAATGGATTTGCTTTGCAATATTATTGGAAGTCACTAAAAATAAATATAATCGTAGTTCGACGAACTTAATTGCTTATGCGTGGGCTGCACTGAATGTTTCAGCAGAAGTCTATTCTAGTGTGACCAGATCAACTGTGATATAAAGGCTGATCCAATGGAAGTTCGTATTGGAGCAATCAAAATAAATAAGGAAGATTGACACCTTTTACCAAGAGAGTAAGGGGTATTCTTACTTAGCTTAAAACAAGTTTTAACTATTCTACATGAGTTATTTCTGAATCTCAGAGCAACTAAATAAATTACACTGTCCTACAGAATTGAAAAAAATCAAAGAACTTTTCAAGTGACCTAGTGTACGTTGTAGGTCTTGACGAGTAGATCACGATAGTGTTTTTCAAAATTGTCTAACACCCCCAAAATCGGAAGTTATCGCTTAAAAACCGTTTTTCGGGTACTGCGATCACTCCCACTATCACAACGTCGCCATTTTTCAACCGATTTTCGATTTCTTTACGGTTTTGGAAAGAAGAAGATTCAAGCTTTAAGATGATATACATTTGTTTATACTTCATACAAAGCAACTACGAGATTTTTTAAAAGTTATCTAAGATTTACACATGTTTTTTTCGATTTTCACACTTTGAAGTCATTTTTATATAACATTTTGTTAAAACACCTTTACTTTTTTACATTTAATCTTAAAGAAATTTTAATTCCGAGTAAGAAAAGTTTTGGTTTATTAAAATCGGTCGATAAATGCTTAAGTTACGACGCTTATTGTAAACAAGAAAATTCAATTTTCATCGACAAAAAAAATGTTTTAGATGGATAATTCGTTTGTTCATGAAGATATCGTAACCAAATTTGGTAAAATGCTTAAGAACAATAAAAAACTTACAAGTGCCAAATTTGGTCGCAATATTTTAGAAAACAAACGAAATACAACAAATTTTGTTAAAAAATCGATTTTTTGACCGATAATTCCTATGGGAGCTATATGATATAGTCTACCGATTTTGTTGAAATTTGGCACATTGCCTAAGTGCTCTAAAAATTTCAAAACGCCAAATTTTAACAAAATCGGTTGACTATATCATATAGCTCCCATAGGAATTATCGGTCAAAAAATCGATTTTTTAACAAAATTTGTTGTATTTCGTTTGTTTTCTAAAATATTGCGACCAAATTTGGCACTTGTAAGTTTTTTATTGTTCTTAAGCATTTTACCAAATTTGGTTACGATATCTTCATGAACAAACGAATTATCCATCTAAAACATTTTTTTTTTGTCGATGAAAATTGAATTTTCTTGTTTACAATAAGCGTCGTAACTTAAGCATTTATCGACCGATTTTAATAAACCAAAACTTTTCCTACTCGGAATTAAAATTTCTTTAAGATTAAATGTAAAAAAGTAAAGGTGTTTTAACAAAATGTTATATAAAAATGACTTCAAAGTGTGAAAATCGAAAAAAACATGTGTAAATCTTAGATAACTTTTAAAAAATCTCGTAGTTGCTTTGTATGAAGTATAAACAAATGCATATCATCTTAAAGCTTGAATCTTCTTCTTTCCAAAACCGTAAAGCAATCGAAAATCGGTTGAAAAATGGCGACGTTGTGATAGTGGGAGTGATCGCAGTACCCGAAAAAGGGATTTTAAGCGATAACTTCCGATTTTGGGGGTGTTAGACAATTTTGAAAAACGCTATCGTGATCTACTCGTCAAGACCTACAACGTACACTAGGTCACTTGAAAAGTTCTTTTTCACTGTTGGACAGTGTTATTAAAGCCATCTAACAAGATCTTATTAAAAAATGGCGTACGTAAAGTCGGGCACGGACGACTTTGGGATACCCTGTACCACTAGCTTGCAATAAAACCCAGTTCCTTCATAAACAACCAAAAACAGAAGAATTTTTAAGCATTTTTTTTACCGATAGTTCATATGGAAGCTATATTATACAGTCAACCGATTCCCATCAAATTTGTCACAGTGCTTTAATACCTTAAAAAATTCTGAATGCCGAATTTAGTTCAAACAAACGAAACACAACGAAGTTTGTATAAAAAACGTGTTTTTTGACCGAAAAGGCACAAAGAAGTCCACATACTTTCAAATAATGGAAATGAGTCAACGACGTGCACTGATGTGCTTTGAGGTCTACTCCAACCAAGGCCTTAGAAGCAATACTTGACGTCTACCCTCTAGACATTAAAGCCAGACTACTTGCACAGAAAACAGCAGGGAGTATGGTCCAAGCGAACTACCGACAAAGCGAAGTGGCAGGGGTAACATACAATAGCACGGACTATATAACCCCAGTCAGTAACTTCTCCAAAACACTCGCTCTAATGGGACCTGATGACTGGAGTATCTGCATGGACCAAAGAGCCATACAAATTTTCACGCAACCAAAATGGAATCCGAAATGGGATGAAATAGCTGACAGGTTCGCAAAGGAAGGTGCTGTGTCAAGGCAACCGTCACTTGAGATCTTTAGATTCCATAAAGGATGATTTACCAAAGAGCAAAAGAAGACGCTGTTACAAGATCCAACGGAAGGTGGATGAACTGCACGATAGCTTGCACTACGTGTAAGAAAATCAATAACAAACTAGCCCTGTATATTCTGCAACTCCCACTAACGTTCCACTAAGGACTATGGAGTCTATGTGTGATTATCCCAGGGGTGTAACCTAACATAACCTACCTCCAACTTGTTCAAACTATTTAGTATAAAGTTGTATGTCCAAACATGATCAACTAAACAAACTAGAAAACTAAGTAGGCTTTGTTTTTTGTCATAAAAGTTACACCATTGAAAGGAGACTTTATTTTTTCATTATATTCCGAACAGTCGAACAGTAAAGTTCTCAAAATTATTAGTGCATCAAAAAAAAAAAAAGTTTTTTATAAAAAAAAAGTTTTTTTATAAAAAAAAAAGTTTTTTATAAAAAAAAAAGTTTTTTATAAAAAAAAAGTTTTTTATAAAAAAAAAGTTTTTTATAAAAAAAAAGTTTTTTATAAAAAAAAAAGTTTTTTATAAAAAAAAAGTTTTTTATAAAAAAAAAAGTTTTTTATAAAAAAAAATTTATTACAAAAAAAAAAATACTACATACAACCTTGCTCCCTTACATATTTCTTTATAAACATGAGAGTAAACCCGAGGAATATTCACTCTCCAAGTGGTACCCGTGTCCCTGCGGCAAGTTCACCTGCTTCGACAGCATGCACGACGGGTTTGGTGCTGCAAGTTCCATGTTTTAGAAATAACAATACAATGGTAACCATATAACCCTATGTTCCACTAGGAGTTTTAGGATATAAGAAGAAGAAGCAGAGACTTGGGCTTGAGGTCAGCTCAAACTAAGGTAACAACATAAATTTATTCAGCGTATATGTGTAACATGTAATAAACACATGTATACAAACAAAACTATGGACGCTTCTTCTAAGATCTTGCAATTATCCGAATTCTGAAGATCTCACAAATTAATAGTTAAAGTAAGAAATATTGCTGCAATTTGAGACATGTAAGTTAAACAAAAATTATTTACTTTAATTAATTCGTCACCCACCGTATTTGTCTAAAAAAGTTAATTTTCTTGCGTCCCTCGGTCAAGTTACTTATATGATTTGGACGCATTTGGACACTATTGAAATTATACATTAGCTGGTTACATGACAAACGGATCTTGAAATGGGATCCGTTCAACTAACACACTTGTAGATGCCGTGACTTTGATCCAAGAGCGCCGCGTGGGATGGTCATTATTGTCGGAAGAACAATGAGCCCAATACCGGCAGAAGCTCCAATAATTGCGATTTTGTACTAAAGGAGCGATTTTTGGTTGCAGGATCGTTCACTCTTTGGGGTGCCCTCTGTCACTTTAAAAATTTATTATTTTGCAAAACTTTAAGCATAAGGTAAGGATTTATTCTTCTGACTATAAACATTCAATAAAATTTTCTATCAATTGCAGGCCAAAATATAAAATTTCTTAAAAGTTCGCAAATAGTAATTTTATGTGCGTATGGAGTAACTGACGTTCTAGGCAAGTGCTTATTAATGATTTCTTAATCGTATAAAAAAAATCTCCGCTGTAAGTCTTTGCCAGATGCTTTCTTGTTCCCCATCGAGTGTAAGCTAATTCCAAATTGCTTCTTTCGATCTTTTGTAGTCTTCCCCATGATAACGTCAAAAAATACGGCTAATGTAAGCTGTGATTCCATGCATTCCGTTTCTGGCCCTAAAAATTGTCGTCGAAAGCCAAAGCCGTCATGTACATGATTCAGGATGCAAAGGAAGGAGCAAACAAAAAAAAAATTCCAGCTAATGGGTGGCAAAAACTGATTGAAATCTTGCCCAAAAAAATGTCCTCAAAAAAGCCATCTGTATCTGGAAATAATTTTAATTTTTAATCTTATTTCGAGAAGCGTTAATGGAATGTGGGAGTTCAGTGGAATCTGCATTTATTGGCTTAATAGGGTGGTTGCAGACGCAGTGAAGTCAATTCATCACGACGGAAGTCCATTTCGGCCCTCATTTTTCTACAAATTATTCTATGCTATTAACACTGGATTACTACGGCAGCTGCAGTTCTTAAAAGGCCCTTTTCCTTTTTCTTTTCTATTTTACATAACGATGCAAAAAAATTAGATTATTGCGTATGGTTTATTGAGCCAAAATCGAAGTACTGCAAACACACCGCCTCCGCGTCACTCTGACTCCTGGGTCCTCCAACGGGTCCGGGGGTACCAAACTTCGATTTTATAACCATTTTGTTACGTTTAAGTAAAAATATATTTTTTATAAAAAAACATTTTTTTTTAACTATGAATTTAGAAAATAAAAAATAATCACTAAAATTTTTGAACTTAGAATTACGTATGTTTTATTTTTGAATTTTGAAATATTTAGATGTGTTAGGGAGTGATGAACGTTTCCTAAAAGGGAAAGAGGGACCAATGGAGGATGCTAGACTTCGATAGAACTCTGAAGGACACTTTGCCATGTACATGTGGGATGGACTTTAGTGACCTGGCCAAGTCGGTAGTTGAACAGCTGGTTTCCACACTTTGGATGCAGCTTCCGGTCAACATGGTTCCATAATGAAAAGTTTAATCATATTTGGTGTCACTGCTGTCCAAAAGATGGTTGCTCTGAGGAGACCAGTAGCCTGGTGCAGGCTAGACATTTTTAATATCAATCTCGTTGCGCAGGCTGCAGTCAAAGGAGCGATGTGGAAAGCTTCTTACAACTGATTCATCTTAAGGGATTTCAAATATGTTCTCTATGTATATGTGCTTCTTTCTCCACACAATCAATTTACATAAATACACTTAACATAAAATAAGGAAATGTATAGAAGTTTTTCGATAGGGAACTGATTAAGATTCGTCTAATCCTTATCTTAATTCCTTAAGAATTCTGTCCTAGCCTTAAGATGAGTGCGCCAACTATTTGTACCAACAATCGTCTTTTTCCCATCGTCTTAATATGGGCTCCTATGGGGTAAATTATAATTTAGATGTGTTTTACTCACTATATGCGATTTTTTACCATATGGGCCCAACTACTGTCGGTCACTATGTGGCACACTCTAGAGAGTTAAATAAAATATTCTTTGTGGGAACTGATTAAGATTCGTCTAATCCTAATCTTAATTCCTTAAGAATTCTGTCATAGCCATATGATGAGTGCGCCAACTATTTGCACCAACAATCGTCTTCTTCCCATCGTCTAGCAATTCGAACACCGGGCAGAAATTCTGGAGAAAATACTAAATTGACACCATTTATTTTTGGATCATAGGTGAAAGTGGCATACTCTAAGAAGAGTTAATGCGGTTATGTAGTTTAATGCTAATCATATATGATGTTCGTATACTGGCCAGTAGTGTTGGAAGTAACATCGATGTTATATCCATATTTTTATTTCGATTATCGAAAAATACATCTGTATTCCTGCAACATCTGCAAAAAGCGTTCGCTACGCTGGCAACTTTCTCAGCGACAAGCGGAGTTCGCTTAAATGAAAAACTGTTGACATGATTTTATTTAATAACCGTAATGAGTGTATCTCAAATAAGTTTGAAGATTATGAGACTGGAATTCTGTCAGGAATAGAAAATTTTTTGTTATAACACATATAACTTTACATGTGAATTTTGGGCAGCTGACTCCGTAGTTCAAAAAACCCCGATCCAATAGTTCTTAGATTACTTACAAATTATATTGTTTTATAGAATTTTTTGGTGGTTATCCATAACCATTTTATGAAAGAGTTTTTTATACTTGGGATTCTGCTGCTCAAAATCCATATGAGATGGCTCTGTCGCCATACCACTACACCACTTTTTTTTGTATAACCTTTTGGATTATTATTTATTTTTTCTTTGGTAATTTTTCTCCGAAATATAATTAATTTTGAAATGTATACTATAAAAAATATATTTATCTCTTGGTTTGTTTGTTGATTAAATTTTAATATTTGAAAAAACTTATGTATTCGATGTATCGAAACATCGCCAGCAATGGCGACCTTTTGGGAGATATTATTTCTTATACATGCATGAGTAGGTTCAACGTTGCATTCGGTACAGAATTTGACCAATTTTAATAAAAAAATTACGAATAAAATGTAATTAACAAACAAATCAACAGATGGCCTACCCTATATGAGACTTATAAATTTACCATACCCTCATAGCACTATTAGACATTCAATTGGAATCACAACAGCCTAGATTGCACTACAATGCTATCCTGAAAGCGTAGAGCTGCCTTGAATTTAAAGAAATTATAATTTAATTATATAAAATATATTTATTTTGTTATGTGTGGGCGCTTTAACAACTTATATTTTTGAATTGATGGATAATATGTGGGTGGATAAAGGGTCTGTATGGTATGAAGAACATGGGTAATACATGTTTTATGAACGCGATCATACAATGCCTAAGTAGGACGCAGGATTTGACATGTTAACTGCGCACCTTTCCTTATACATGCTCTAGCTTCTTCAAAAATCAAGCTAATATGAGAAACGTGGTCTGCAGACGTGCCCAGTATTGCGCCAATGGAGCTTAAACAAGCGTTTCCACACAGCATCACATGTATCTCGGTTATCGTCAGCAGGATGCACAGGAATTTTTGCGCTTCCTATTGAATTCGTTAGAGTCGGCCTTAACGCCGTCATGGTTGAATTGCTTATTATCGACGATGATCTCAGTGGCAAAAAAAGTAGAAATTGGTTTATACCCAAACTATTTGTAGGCCAACTAAAGAGTACGCTCAAATGTTGGACTTGTGTCAATACTAGCGTCACTTTTGAATCCTTCTTTGACTTAAGCGTGCCAGTAGCAACGTCCTCGCATTGCAAGTTGAAGGCGTGCCTGGATCTTGGTGATGAATTGCCTACGTGCTCCAAGGTGCTCCGAGAAAGTTTCAAAAATTCTACAATTTGACCTTTCCTAAATATTTGGTTATACATCTAAGGCGCTTCTTAAAGATGCGCTGGAACAAATTGACGAATATTGTAGAGCTTATAAAGTAGATTTTATTCATAAAGCATTTTTGATGCTAGCAATAACGAAAAATTACGAAAAATATATTCAGTTTAAATCCGCTACAACATTTTGAGCTGCTCCATCAGCTCCGGCTCTCCGCAACTGTTAGCAGGATTCAGAGCAAAAATCTGGGTAAATACTCTGACATAGCTACAGTATTTGGCCCGATCTTGTCTATAAAGCTGGGCTAGTTGTGGAACCTACCATCACCCACCAGCAAGCTACCATCAGCTGTTGTAAGCATATCAGTACCCTGGAAAAATCACGATGCATAAGGAAAAAAAGCCAGCTCGCGGTCAGAAGGAAAAGGTGGCCCCATATAATAAAATTCGGAAGGATAATGCCACTAATACCTATTCACGATTTTTGTGCCCAATATGTTTGGACCCAGGTGCAGAGCCAACAGTCGCCAGTTGCGGACACGTTTGCTGCAATCAGTGCCTAGATCTCTGGCTATATCTCCGTGGGAAGTGCCCCAAATGCTTTAAACCACTTTATGATTAAGAGCTCATTCCCATTGGCAAGGGAAATATTTTATTAATTATTATTCCAACATCAGATCGCGAACTCAATATGGGCACCTATGGGGTAAATCATAATTCAAATACGTTTTACTCACTATATGCGATATTTTACCATATGGGTTTAACTTCTTGCGGTCACTATGTAGCACACTGTAGACATCCAGTGTCACGTAAAGGGTTCCTTGTCCGAGAACGAATTTGTTTCTCCAATGTGTATATACTTTGTATGAGCGTGTTTAAATGTGAAACTTTGTAATTGATATAAATTTCTACACAAGTGGCAAAAAGTACAAAGCAAACTAGCTTCAACAATAATAGATTTTTAAACCATTTTTAATCGGAGAATCTAAGCCAAAAAGACTTCTAACGAGAGCACTATTTTCAAAGCCTTATTATATATCAGCTCACAATACATTCCATCTCTATATGTAGAGCATTACATAAAACCCTAAAAAAATTTAAAATCTAATATTCTTCTTCTAACTCCCCTTAATTAGATTAGTGAAGCCTAGCGTCTTAGGGCTAGACCTAGGTTTGTTTTTAAAAAATTTTCCAAACAATAATATATTTTTACCATTATTAAGCAAAAAGGGGATGTAGCCGTTCGCAGAAGTGCATGCTAATGCACAAAACTTCTGATCGCCATTCTCTTGGTAGTCGCCAGAAATGATTCTTTTGTTAAACGGTTCAGGCAGCTCACAAACTCCCGACTCTCAGTCAAGTATCCTCTGGTTAACCCCCTGAACAACCGTTCTGGGGGCTAGACAATTGTGAGAAGGCGAATCATGATTTCGTGATCATGCGGCGATCCACAACGTAGCATCTGTACTAAGAATGAGCGGCTGCAAAAGGCGTCTGCTCTCCTGGTTAGGGACGGCCTGGGGAAGGAGTACCTAGTTCCATAAAAGGTGTTTTTTTAAACGTGTCCAGATTTTCGAAAGAAAATCTCCGAAACCAGTTATTGACAAATCTTAATGTAATTTTAGTCATTAAGACCTAACAATTCATAATTCATAAGTTCAAGCAGCTCACAAACTTCCGACTCTCAGTCGAGTATCCTCTGGGTAACCCAATGAACAACCGAATGAGCGGCTGGAAAAGGCGTCTGCTGCTTAGGTTAGGGGCGGCCTATTTAAAAGTAGCCTGTCACTGGGAGCAGGGTTGTCAGGACTGACTTTAAGCTTATAACTTACTGTCAGATCCTGCTCACTTACATATTTCCTTATAAACATGAAAGTAAACCCAAAGAAATCATTCTACAAGTGGTACCCGTGTCCCTGCGGCTAGTTTACCTGCTTCGGCAGCATGCACGATGAGTTTGGAGCTGCAAGTTCCATGTTTTAGAAATAACAATACAATTGTAACCATATAAGCCTAAGATCCACTAGGAGTAATAGGATTTAAGAAGAACAAGCAGAGATTTGGGCTTGAGATCAGCTCAAATAAAGGTAACAACATAAATTTATTCAGCGTATATATGTAACATGTAATAAACACATGTATACAAACAATACTATGGCCTTTTCTTCTAAGATCTTGCAATTATCCGACTTCTGAAGATCTCACAAATTAATAGTTAAAGTAAGAAATATTGCTGCAATTTGAGACATGTAAGTAAATCAAAAATTATTTACTTTAATTAATTCATAACCCACCGTATTTGTCTAAAAAAGTTAATTTTCTTGCGTCCCTCGGTCAAGTTACTAATATGATCATCCATAAACTTGAAATCGAGTCCGGTCTTAAGCTCAAAATCGCTTTTAGGTATGCGATTTAGCAGAAAGTCCGGTACTGTTTCTGTGGGCTTCCGGGGGCCGCGCTTTGTCTCCAAAGGTGGCTTGAAGCCGCGCTGATAGCTGGACATGATGCGTGGAGCTTGAAAAGGCTCCAATTTGCCATAGCCATAACGTGGACTAAGCAAAAGTTATGAAAGAACGATGGAATAAATAATTTGAATATGCTTACTCTTCCAAATCGAAGGACGCAAAATTTATAAGCGATCTTTGTATTTGACATATTTTCTTGGCGGGCTTAGAGCCCTCCTCCAGCATAATTTGTGTAGTGGTCTTCATAATCGGATGTCCTTTCGGATCATCAGGTTTGGCATTTATATCCCAAAGGGAGGTCTTAGGTTTAGGCATTTTCACAATTTTTTTTGACTGCCCTAATATTCCAAAACTCAAATAATTTGAAATGTTTATAAAGCCTGCTTGAATTAGGTGTAACTTGTTAAATTATTAACTAGTCGGAAATGTTATACATAATTTACAATATGCATAATGTGACATAAATCAGCGCCTATTATATACAGGATTATAAAAGCTCGGATTTGGGCCAAAGAAATAGTTGGCATGCAAATGCATTGAAAAATGCGCAACAAATGGGGGGAGTTGGAGTTGCCATATTGCCTGCTATTTGCAGAGTTGCCATCTTGTTTGCTTGCGTCGGCATTTATGCGGGCTAATTAAACAAATATTCTCACACTTTATGCCATTGTTGTAGTTTTTGTTGTTGTTGTTGCTGAACTGTGTTTGTGCGCTTATCATATGGATTGTATCAACAACATCAGCAACACCAACAACAACACCAACAACAATGACATCGATGACACCAACAAATGTTAAACAACATAATACCTATGCACGCAATCGGTCCAACGAACAATTTCCGCTTCCCCTTTAGCTCCGGTTTTATAGAGTTTTCGCTAAAGCGGTTATTGCGTTTATGCGGTTAAAATAATGAAATTATTTTATTATCGCAAAAAGAGGCTTTTTTATTTTAACCAAGGCATGTTTTAGAGAGTCACTGAACCAGTTAACGTGAACAAAAAATATCCATAAAACCAATAATCGCTTACAACCTCAATTCCTTGTTACTTAAAAAAAAGAAAAAATTGTGGTAAGATACAATCATGCATAGCCAACTTTGGGATACCCTTCACCACCACATTACAACCAACTCCAAAAGATATTTCTTTGGAAATTTGGCTACGACATTTTTATGAACAAACAACAAAGGTTGAAATTTGCACCAAATACATTTATTGACCGATTGGTCATATAGGCGTAATATGATGTTATCAACCGATTTCGATCCAATTTTGTATAGTGCTGGGAATCAGAATTTGAAAGATTCGAATACCGAAGTTGGTATCGATATCTTTACAAACAACCAAGTTATGCTCTAACTTTTTTCTGATAAATCGTTGATAGCCATTCGATTTTGATCAAATTTGGCACAACCCCAGGAAGAATTCCAAGTAACAAATTTGGTTACGATATTATCGTAACCAAACGAAATAGAACGAAGTTTGTACCAAACACAATTTTTTGACCGTTCGGACCTACGTGATCTATATGATATTGTCAACCGATTTTAGTCAAATTCGATACAGAGCTGGGGATCTCTATAAAGCTCCAAAAATGTAAAAATATCTTCCTGAACAAACGAATTATCCATCTAAAAATATGGTTTTTTTTTTTTTGAAGTCCTCTAAAAGACCATTTAGAAAATATAATAAACTTATCTCCTATGAAATAATAAGGTATCTAAACTGAAAGTTTGGCTGCTCTAGCTCATACTCTGAAATCAATGCGTTCATACGGATGGTTAGAAGAACAAACGGACATCGGTATATCGACTTCTCTAGTCACCCTGATTTTATTTTAGAAAATTTTGGGAGATCCCCGATGACTTCTTTAATATAATAAATATATTTGTAGCTAGCACAAGCTTAATATACCTTTTGAAGCATACGGTACAAGGTACAAAAACTTTATTTTCCTTAAAATTTTTCATTGTTCACTACGTGAACTAAACCAGAAAGTAGAATTAGTTTGTGAATCTCTTAGCAAAAAAAATAAAGAGAAAAAAAATCATAAATCATTCTGTCAGAATTGGGTATGCTTGATACAAGGAAAAAAAATCGAATCGGAGTCTTGAATATTCAGAAAAACTCGATACCGATTTGATTCGTTTCGCCAGAAAAAAATTCACATCGAATGAATCGGTATCGATTTTTTTTAAAGAAACAAATATAATGAAGGCTCGAGAAAGAAACCAAAATTTTCTTATGTTCATAATAAATTGAAATTGATTTTCTTTTTTAAAATTTTTCACATAGCTTATTGCAGCGGTTAGAACTTAGTGATTTATTTTACTTACTTTGTTCAGTCTGTTATTTTTTTTAGTGGAGCCACCAGCAAGACCTAAAAATCAACATAAAAAAAATTTTGTTTAAAAAAACTTCAAGCGTAAGATGTAATACTAAATTAAGCTTTATAACGATACTAAGCAAATTGGTATCGGATCGAAGAGATCCAAAATATCGGTTTCAAACATTCAGTATAGGACTTCGATACTGCGATATGGTGTTAAAAATTTCAAAAACGCATGTTAGTGATTGGAACTAGGAATGCGTGATACTGATCCTTTATTTGAATATCGAAAACGCGAAACTAGTAGTTCTCGATATTAAAATATCGGATCAGAATCGCGCATCCCTTAACCCAATCATTACGACTTTGAAATGATGAACACTATAATCCCACTTTTTAAAAAAAGTTTCTTTGGAAAAAAAATATTTTCGATTATAAATAAATATAATAGAATGTACTTTCTAGGGATACACAATTTTAAAATTTAATGCTTTTGTTTAAAAAACAGCAGAGAAATAGTGAGCTTAAGAGTCAAGGTTTCAGTGATTTTGCATTAAGGATTATGCGTCTGACATTTTTTTTCTTCCTATATTTGGTGGAAGCCGAAATGTGTTACCTTCATCAGTAAGCCTACCTCCTAGTCCTTGCTTCTCTGTCAAGCTACCACCTTTTAAGTATAACTTGAGGGGGAGAAGTCATGTAGTCTACATCTAGAATTTCATCTATGATAAGTTCCTCTGTTCCCTCACAATAACTTTATTGCTTATCATAGGTTAAGAAATATGAGATCGTTGGATGTGTCTTGCTCGTTCACTGGTTATAGGGTACAAGATGATGTATTAAATTAAATACGGTTCACATTTTACAAAAAATTAATTGTAACAATATTAAGGGTACTTAATACACTAATATATCATGGAAAGTTTATGGTAAAGTAAAGAACGAATTTTAAAAAGTTTGTAAATATAAAACTGGTGTTGCGTCGACGAGGAGAATCTCGATAGAATTTGCAGCTAGTGATACAATATTGAGGAAAATAAAAAAATAATGTTACACAGATAATCATAATAATAATAAGTAATTAATATAACTAGCTTTGACAAAAATGTTTATAATATTTATTTATTTATTTACTTGGGAGAGATGGGGGTAAGGTAAGATATTGACTTAATTCAACAAATTTCAGCTGGCAAAGTATCTCTTATAGCTCTTGAAGTCTCCGAAATACAGTCTGTCGGACAGACGGACACACGGTCGGACCTGGCTCAATCCCCAGGTTATGATAGCATTTTGGATGAAAGATTTTGAGTCTGCCACGCCTCCTTCTGTTTATTACACATTACACAATTTCAGTATACTTTTTGTAACTATACAGGTTATAATGAGAGGATGGATAATGATAAATAATGAGGGGGGTTTACCATACTAAAAAAAAAAAATTACATTTTTTTTCGACATCGGTTATCTGACGTTTGTCTCAAAATTTAAGTTGAAAATTGAAAATACCTTATCATGTTGGGTACCTGAGAAATTCTCCAAAAAGCTTTGTTTTGCTTCCTTTCTTTTTTGAGGTTATGTCAGAATTCAATTCCACGAGCCTTTAAAGCAGTTTTTGTTTGTTTAGCTTTGATATATATAGCATAACTTCAAGAAAATCGACAAAATATATTTTTTTTGAGATCATTTATTGGCAATCAACCGATAATATGAAAGGTTATGATCCAACATTGACATATACTCGTACATAAATCGCGACACACAACATAAAACTGAGTATGTGAAAGGGTAAAAATTTGTTATATTTTTTGTCGCTGAATTTGAATTTGATGTCAAAGAATTCCGAGCATGTCAGGTTTCTGTGAGAGCTTTCAAAATAACTCGTTTTATGGAGATTTTTTAAGGTTAGGATGAAGCCAAGATTCGTTGCGACAATTTTGATAGCGGATTCGAATGCAGCGTGTCGTAATTACTTTGCTTAATATTTTTAAAGCAATTTATATAAATTTTAGAATGAATGGAAAGCTTTAGAACTCTTCAGACTAAGAATTACTAAGCGAACTCAGCAAAAGCAGAAATGGTTAAAAAAAATTTGAAACCAATTTATTAACTTTCTTACCCCCAGGCTAGGCTTGTGAGCTTAGCGATGTTCCCCTTGACTATCATCCCAGAGGTTGGGGGTTCGAATCCCATGTTAAACATGGTCCTGCACTTTTCACTTTCCTATTTACCTGATTTTTCCTGTCTATTCTATATTCTTATCGCTTACTCCCATTATCGGTATCACAAAGGTCCTGTTCTTGGCCTAAGTGACGCTAAGTCCCAACTGCCGTCTTATCCTACTTACCTTCCGACCTCGATATAATTTTGAAACTAGTAGAGAAGGTCACAGTAGCACACACTGTTGAATTTCACTGCTATTTGAAGGCAACCACTTTGGACTACCCTCGACCTCAATGTTTCTCCCACGACACATCAGCTCTGAAGGTCATCCGGAGATTGCTGAAAAACACAGTTCATCTAGCGATGGAACTCAGCTCTGATCAGGATGTAGAACAAAAACAGTTGACCTACTCACGCACAAAGCTAACCTCGGAGAAGCTGTGAGGTAGGTCCCTTAATAGCGACTGCAGGAGCTATCGAAATCCATTTGTAATCGATTGTTTTCAACTTCATGATTTTCTCGAATAATTACAACTACCAGAGAGGCATAAACTTGGGGTATCCGTTGGCTTTGGTTTCATTGAGGGGGGGCATAAATTATGCAAACATTTTGCATGCATTGCATTTTGCAGCGCATAATTTGCATTTTTAAGCATTTTTACAGTGCGTTGAGCATAATTAAAAGCGATTGCAATTGCAGTCGTAGAACAATGGCGACTGTGGCATGCCCAAAAATTGCTATTAAGGGGCAAGGACCAACCAGCTTCTTGCAACATCAAAGACCGATTCGCAGCAGCAGCAGCAGCTACGTATAAGTTGGCAGTACCAGCCAGGGTTGCTGCCACACAGTTGCCACAGCGGCAACTTAAACTTTGAAATGCAATTAAGACGACAACACACGCAATAAGCGGGAGCGAGCTGCTTGCCGCAGAGGCAGGGAGCAGCGTGCAACGTGTCGTTTTATGCTTGCCACCTTTAAGTTTTCATAGTCAACTTGGCGGCGCCTTGGCGCACTTAACAAATTAATGTCAAGCCACAATAAAAGTCAACAGCTGGTTTTGCTTGTGGGCGCTGGCGAGAGTAACAAAAACGTCGACGTTGACGGCGACGACGACGTCAACGCTGCTGCCGACGACGTTGTGGCAAGAGGCAAAAAGCAAAGTTGAGTGCAATGTCATGCTGTGGCATAAAGGAGACACCAGCCAAGGGGGCACGCGCGTGCTGTGTTTTAGTGCAGCAACAACGGAAGCTGCCACACACACACAGACACACGAGGACACATGTGCTGCATATTACATGCAACACATGCCACAATATCTTGAAACGTTTTTGCAGCAACGCCATTGACGTAGTAGGTTTCGGCTTTGCCGCAGATTTTGCGCTTGACATATAATTTTTATGTTGCCACTTGACGCAGTCGACGTTGACGTCGACGACCGACGCTAGCGTCGCTGCCCATGCTATTAGATTATGAGCTTCAAGCGTTTTTTGTGTATGCGAGTGTGAGTGTACGTGTGTATTGCTATCAGGTATGCTCCGGTTTCCGATTCCGCGTAAAATATGCAGAATAGTAACATAATGGTTTTGGTGTTCCGGATTTCGATTTCGAGAGTATTATTATTCCACTTGAAAGGTACAGTGGAATCTTGCTTATACGAGAAAGTATTAAAAAAAATTTGGAAATGGAATATAATTTGGAGATACTTTTTGTTTAAGGTAAATATTTTAGAAATTCCAAAAATCTAACCGGGACTTTTAATTTTAAGGAAATTTGGGAATTGAATATAATATAGAGATAAAAAATAGCTTTTTCTTAAAGGTGGATATTTTAAAAAATATTGAAGGAAATGTTAAAATGGAATATAATATGGAAAGATAACAGCTTCTTTGGTTAAAGGCAGATATTATAGAGAATTTCAGAAATTACAATAATCTAATATGGGACTATTAATTTTAAGGAAATTGGGAAATGGAATGTTATATGGGTATATGACACCACTTAAAAGGCATATATTTAAAAATTCCAAAACATCTTATATGGGACTATTAATTTTAAAGAAATTATTTAAGTACGGTTGTAGTTTAAAATATCGAGTTTTTCCAAAAGTTTTGCCTAATCAAGATGTTTTGATACTTGGAATTTCCATAAATCTTATCGTTATGCGGCTAGCGATAGTGGAAGTGTACTCGCTTTGTAGTCCGCTCGTCGGTGGTTCGATACCCCAGTAGAGGAACTGGTTTATGTGCCGAATAGAAACTCCTTAATAAATTCAAGACTCCGTTGATCGGTTCGATTTCTATGAACAGTTATTAATACAACATCCCCATGGTCCATCTAGGGGCGTCTGACCAGCATGAGCTAAGTCAGGGAGAATTAGTATTTATCCGTTATGTTACTTAGGCAAAACCGATTTCAAGACATTTTAACCAATCATCAAAATATTTTGGGAATTCAAAAGTCGGGATAACCTGACTAGAACACGGCCTACACATTTTTTAGTTTTCCCATTCCACATTCCAATTTTGTCTGACAAGACGGTTTTATGTAGGTTGAAGAAAGGCTTTAAGATAAAATTTGTTACCTCGATACCGATACAAGAACAATTATGCTATCGGACCCAGCACATTTGGAGAGTTAAAAAATTGAAACATAATTTT
Organism: Chymomyza amoena; assembly: GCA_037043745.1. Taxonomy (NCBI): domain Eukaryota; kingdom Metazoa; phylum Arthropoda; class Insecta; order Diptera; family Drosophilidae; genus Chymomyza; species Chymomyza amoena. Next base: position 68,317 of record JBAMAX010001172.1, read on the forward strand.
GAGTATTAAAGCTAAAATGTTTAATTTTCTAACTAAAGATGAGTATGAGAGAGAATATCCTCTAGCTTTAATTGTCCCACCTAACAGGTGGGCTGAAAAGTCCGTATCGTTTCTATGAGATGGTGCCACCAGAATAAAATTCATACCCTTCTTAGGTAGTACCAACCTTCAAAAGATACCTGTAAAAATTTGACAGCTGTCGGATCATTAGTTTGTGAGTTATCGTATCGAGAGTGACGCTACTTTTGTTATTTTTGAAAACCATGGAAAGTCAAGAGTTTCGTGTGTTAATGAAACATTATTTTTTGATGAAAAAAGTGCCGTCGAATGCAAGAAATGGCTTGATGAGTGTTATCCGGACTCTGCCCCGGGCGAAGCAACCATTCGCAAGTGGTTTGCTAAATTTCGTACCGGTCATATGTCAACCGAAGACGACGCACGCAGTGGACGCCCAAAAGAGGCAGTTACGGACGAAAACGTGAAAAAATCCACAAAATAATTTTGGGAGACCGCAAAATACGGTTGATCGACATAGCCAAGGCCTTAAAGATATCAAAGGAACGCGTCGGTCACATCATTCATGAATATTTGGATATGCGAAAGATCTGTGCCAAGTGGGCGCCGCGCTGGCTCACAATCGACCAAAAACCCCGTATCAGAAATCAATAAAATAGATAGTAAAATTGCATGAATTTGGCTTAGAATTGCTTCCGCATCCACCGTATTCTCTAGATCAAGCCCCCAGGGATTTTTTCCTGTTCTCAGACATCAAGAGAATACTCGCTGGAAAGAGATTTAGCTCCAATAAAGCCTATTTTGAGGACAAGTCGAAGGATTACTACCGGAAGGATATCGAAAAACTTGAAGACCGTTATAATCGCTGTATCGCTCTTGAAGGCAACTATGTTGAATAATAAAAGCGAATTTTGACAAAAAAAATATTTTTTCATTGAAACGATACGGAATTTTCAGCCCACCTGTTAATTCTCGATTCCGATTTTTATTCCCGTTGGGTTATTTCAAAGAGCAAGCTCTGCACAAATAAGTATCGGAAAAACGCAATATCGACACAACAAGTCGGCAGTATCTAAACCAAAATGTTCGAAATTGAGAATATCGAAAAGGTATCAGACATTCCATGAATAAAATTGAAAATATTCTTAATTCCCGATTTGAATCAAAGCACAGGTTGAAGGACAAACATAAGTGAAAAGTTTAGACAAATTTTTGTCGGTTCCGTGGTATATAAACAATTAAAATTTTGACAGCTAATATTGAGTATTAATGCCAAAATATTCGATTTTCTAAGAATAAGCTGGGTATTGGACATTCTCTACCTATATATTGTAATTCTCGTTCGTCATTTTCGATTTCGATTTTTATCCACGTTTGGGTACTTCAAACGCAACCCAAATAGGTGTCGAAAAAACAATTTATCGACCCTTAAGATGTCGGCAGTATCGAGAACGAAATGTTCGATATTCAAAATATCGGAAATCTAATTTCGGTATCGTTCATTCTCTAGCATTTTGTAATTCTCGATTTAAATTTTAGGCTTCGTTTGTGTACTTCAAAGAGGAAGCTTTAACCAAATAGGTTTAATATTTGCATTCATTACCATAAATCTTTATTTGGATCAAAGCACACATTACTAAGAGAAAAGTTTTGACAAATTAGTATCGATTCCGTAACATGCAATTCAAATTTCGTTTGATCGATTTCGATTTTCATCCCCGTTTGGGTGGTTCAAAGAGGAAGCTCTACCCAAGTAGGTGCCGGATAAATGATATATCGACGAAGCCGAATTGAAATCCCGATTTTAATCAAAGCACGTATTGGTAAGAGAAACGTGAAATGTCGAAAAGCAAAGCATAAAGGCAAAAGTCAGATTTCCAAAATATCGGACAGTATCGTACATGCTATAATTAAAATTTCGCCCATCAAAGTTGACTTCACAAAGAATCGAAACAGTTAAGTAATCAAAAGAAAAAGCTCTACCTAAATTGACATCGCATCGACAAAATATCGTTATTTACAAAATGAATAAGCAATATCCTGTCTTGCCGCCGAAATGTTTGATTTTCAAAATATCTGAACGGTATCGGATATCCTACAGTTAAAATTTTGCTCTATTTCAGCCTTTAAAATCAATTTTAATCAAATTAAAACTCACAGTTGCCTAGTCTAAATAAATATATCGGTAATGCCAACTGCGCCAACTATTAATGAGAAACAAGGTCAAAATGTTCCGGCTCCAGAATATCGGCTCGACAAAGAACATGCCATAGTTTCAATTTGATAATTTTTAAAAATAAATAGCGATTTTTAAAAGAATTGGCCAGCGAAGGCATAATCAAAGTAAGAACATGCATCGTATCGATGAATTCACGACAACTATCGGACATAGTTCCACTATGAGTTACCTCCACATCCTGATTTCAAAGTCAAAAGAGTAAGTGCGACTTAAATTGATGTCGGAATGACGTCATGAAAATCATAAAAAAGACAATATAAATAATTAGGTATCGACACCAAAATGTTCGATTGATAAAATATAGGATTTATGAAAAATTTATTCTTTACAAAAGATGTTTGGTTTGAAGACACCAAATATGATTTTCCTATGACCAAATTCCAAAACAATTCATTATAAAAATTCCCTCTGATTTTAAAGTCTTCGATGTTTTAAGTATAACAAAGTAGACTGCGAAAATAAATTGTCACTCATATACAGACACGAAAATATAATAAATTTGAATTTAAGAGATTTTGCATTTATACCATCTATAAATATGCGGCACTTAAAAAAGTACTTTGTATTGCTGCTGTTAATACTCCAATTTTTCCAATTCCCGGCCGAAACACGTAATGTTAATAAGATGGACGAAAACTGCAAATTTCTCCCTGAGGAGGAGCAATATATGTTCCGAAAGTGTGTGGGAACTTATTCTCAAGTGACAGCTATCAAATATCAAGATACACTCATAGGTGCTGGCGAAAAGATGTCTCTCTTTATGCCCGAAAATTTGAAATATGTTGCAGCATTTATGAAGTCCGATAAACTGAGTAAATGTTCAAGCTTGCGTATGCTTACTATCAACACCTACGACTGCTATCAAGACGATAATACCAATACCACCATTATACTTGACGAAGTGGTAATGCATTGTTTTCCCTTCCATGTGGAGCTGCTCGATGAACTAATGATCTCATGTCTTGTGGAGAATGAAAAAACTAAGGGTGTTGCCCTTCAGGAGTGTATGAGTACTGAAATTGGAATTTTGCACTATACCATACCCTCGAAAGCAACTGGACTTGTGGATTTTAGATTTTTTTCAATTTGGGTGATTATTGTAGCTGCCTGTGGGCTCTAAAATAAAATATTTGTATCTTATTGATGTTTCGATAATCATATGAAAGCTCATTAATTTTTGTAATTGCTATAATATTATAATAATAATTCCAAACAAAGTTCTTGGAACGATATATATTGATTGAAGAATTAGTGGGGGGTTCACTATCTAATTAATTCGATTGCACCTTGTCAAGCTATTTCTCGCCGGCGACTTGTAACTCAGTTTGAAACTTAACATATCTCTCCAAATTCGTCTTTTATTCGCTTATCTTATCTCTTTTACACGAGTCACTCGCTGCTCGTGCTCTCATATCAAACTTTAAGGCCACTTGCTGCTCGTGCTCCCATCTCTAACTTACAGGGTGCTCGTGCTCTCGTCTCTAGCGTGCTGACCTATTCGTTGTTCTCGCTATAATATTATAATAATATTGCATACCAAACAAAGTTCTTGGAACGTTATATATTGATTTGAAGAATTAGTGGGGGGTTCACTATCTAATTAATTCGATTGCTACCTTGTCAAGCTATTTCTCGCCGGCGACTTGTAACTCAGTTTGAAACTTAACATATCTCTCCAAATTCGTCTTTTATTCGCTTATCTTATCTCTTTTACACGAGTCACTCGCTGCTCGTGCTCTCATATCAAACTTTAAGGCCACTTGCTGCTCGTGCTCCCATCTCTAACTTACAGGGTGCTCGTGCTCTCGTCTCTAGCGTGCTGACCTATTCGTTGTTCTCTTTCATACACTGTTACTAACTATGGGCGTGAGCAAACAACATTGTATAAATTTTTTTTTTCGTACTTGGAGATAGGTCATAGATACTTTTCACATTAAATCTCGGACATTTCTTTTGCGTTTACATCGGGATTTGAAAAGATTTAATAATATTCAAAAAGTATTTATTTTATTTTCATGAGCTTGGAGATATAACCCGAAAATGTGATGGCAATTGCTTTATCTGTATTCTAAGAAGTAAGAATTGGGGAAGAATTCTGAGCATTATAGTGTTAAAAGACTATAGTTGACTATTCATAAGTAGGATTAAAAAACCGTTTTAAATTGGTTCAAAATGTTCCGACTTAAAATTTGGAAAAAACAGTAAGTGTAGGAGGTATGTTCATAAGACGTATAATTTTATCGCCAAAAATAGGGTTACCAAGTGTCTCGTATTCGGTTCTCTGCAGAAATGTTCGGTTTTGTTGGCACGATTAAACCGATCAATTTTTGTCATAAGTACATTTTTCCATATCTTTTACCGAGCACTTAAGGATATTTCCCACAAAAGTGGATCAGAGTACAAAAATCTCAGTCGAGCGCATTTCGAAATTTTTTTTAAGTTTCACATCATATTTTTTGTCTTAAGAGAGCCCTCTAAAATTATAAAAAAATTCTTTGAAAGTCATTTTTCTGAATTTCTTGTCCTCTTTTATATGTCAATTATCCATTAGAAAAAGGATCTCACAACACTTTATTTCAAGCACGGAGATAAAAATGTATTTTTATTTAGGGCCCATTCGCACAACGCAAATTTCCAAATGAAAAGGAAAAATTTCATATAAAAAGGCACTGAAGGCCTTTTCCAAAAACAAAACGGAAGAGGGTAGGGTTCCTCTCGGTTGCGGAATGTCCGTTGTTTTTTTTCATTCTGAGTATATGGTAACCCTAGTCAAAGGTGTTGAGTCAAAATGGTTTATTATCCGTCTTACAACAGTTTCGATATTTGTTCTGTATCCCCCCGTTGTCTTTTCCGGGTTCCTGAAACGATTTCCAAAATACAAGTTCAAAGGCAGAATTTTCATTTGTTGATACCCAACAGAGCTAAAAGTAACGTAAAACTGAAGGATTTCAATTATGCATTTTAAGCACTGATAAGTCCGAGGATCTCAGAAACAATAAAAAAAGGTTCGCATAATATTCAGGCAAAGAAATGTTTTAAATATATGTATGTCGCAATATTACCAGGGATAAAAATTTTAGTAGTTATAATTAAAAAATTGTTTCTTTTCTTTTGACTGTCGAAACATGTTGGGGAAGGAGTATGGAACCCTATGGCCATAAAGGGTGATTTTTTAAACGCGTCCGGATTTTCGAAAGAAAATCTCGGAAACCAGTTATAGACAAATCTTAATGTCATTTTATTCAGTAAGACCTAACAAATCATAATGGTAAGATTTAAACCACAACGTCTTCAAATCTTCGAGATTTATAATCAAAATCAGTGTTCTGTTGCTAAAACTTATAGAGCTCTTCGTACAATTTATGGACCAAATAATCACCCATCAAAATGTGCTATTCGTCGAGTTCTTGATCAAGTTCCAAATTATTTAACATTCCACGATGTCTGACCACCAATTAGAATGACAACATCACGGTCCGAAGAAAATATCGCTGTTGTAGAGGCCAGTGAAAATAAAAACTTGTCCATTCGCTAATTTGGTCCGATTTGTAGAGATCGTAATTTCGATTTTTTCGCTTAGTTCGTCTTATTTAGAGGTTACGGAGGATGGAGCCGTTCGCAGAAGTGCACGCTAATGCTTAAAATTTCTGATCAACATTCACTTGGGAGTGGCCAGAATTGAGTCTTTTGCTGAACGGTTCAAGTAGCTCACAAACTTCCGACACTCAGTCAAGTATCCTCTGGGTAACCTCCTGAACAACGTTCTGAGGGCTAGCTAATTGAGAAGTGAGAAGACGAATCATGTCTTCGCGATCATGTGACGATCCAGAACGTGGCGTCTGTACTCAGATTAAGCGGCTGCAAATGGAGTCTGCTGCCCAGGTTAGGAGTGGCCTATTTAAAAGTGACCTGTCACTGCGAGCGGAGTTGTCAAGACTGACTTTGAGCTTATAACTTACTGTCAGAACCATGCTTCCTCACATATTTCTTTATAAACATGAGAGTAAGCCCGAGGATTATTCATTCTCCAAGTGGTACTCATGTTTGAAGGTGCAAGTCCAATTTTTTAGAAATAACGGAAACCATATGGCCTATGCTCCACTAGTAGTAACAGGGCATAAAAAGAATTTAGAGGTTACAGCCATTGATAGTAGACGATTTAGGTTAAATCAATACAAATCGATAATCAACGAACATTTGTTTCCAAATTAACATGACATCGATTTGAAGAGTTCCGGTTTCAACAGGAAGGCACTACGCTCCAACCATAAATTTACTGAAAGAGATGGGCCTAACAACTGTCCGCCGTGGTCGTATGACTTGACTCCCTTTAAACTGTTTTCTTTGGGGACACGTCAAATCAATGGATTATGCAAAGAAGCCATCAAGAATTTACTTCAAAACCAACAGAACTGAAATGCGGCACTAATTGCTCGAAGAACTGGTTAAAAATGGGACTGATAATCCCATCGCATCCGCGTTAGGTAACTTGTAGTCGTAATGGTCACAAGAGATCTTTTTCAAATATTAAATGAAAAACCCGTATTTGGTATCATTACATTAATTTTTCTGTTTCATTTCTCTTTGAAATCATGTCGCTCTTAAAAAAACACCCTCTATGAGGGAGGTAATTTTTGTCAGCTAAACTCCGATGAAGAGTTTTCTTTGACAAGTCGTACCAACTTTAAATCAAATTTTTGTGTTTATGTAAATATTTTAACTCTCGGAAAGCATTCAGATCCTATACGCCCCCGTTTTCAATCTAGGGCAATACACTTAATGAGCATGTATGTGCAAACGATTTTATCCTCGAGTCATCGAAATCTACAGATGGTAGGTTATATACTATAGTTCACAGCTGTATTTTATTTAAGTTTGAAATACGGACGCGCATAAAAAAACATCTTTTATAAATTAGTTTATATTTTTGACGGCACAATATAATAAAGATCTGCTTTACCTGCCTGTATAATTAAGGTACTGTGAATAAATAAATACAAATTTTTACTAAAACATAAAATCAGCTGTTTAAACCGCTAAGTAAAAATTCGGGCTGATAAAGTTCCGAAATTGATTGGTATTCAATCAAAGTTCAGCACACCAAAATAAAAATCTAAATACTTTCACTTTTCATTCTGAGACGAAAACCGGAACATGCCACTTGTGTGTGTATGTTGGGCTGTGTGTGTGGGTGTGGCATAAACTTTACTTGCAACACGCAGCGCTCTGAACTTTTCAGCTGGCTGAGGTGGGAAACTTACGAGCTATGCAAGCAAAATAGGCGGAAAATTATGCTAAACTCAAATACTGGCAACTTTTCAAGTGCGTGACATTTTAAATTGTTTTCCCAACAAATCCATTCAGCCTAGTTTATTGAAATAAGTTGTGTCACATGTTTACATAAAGTGTATAGGAAAATTTGATTTCGTTGAGGAATTAAGGTATCGGCAAAAATGTGGGATATTTATCTTGAGGAGGCTTAACGCATGCATATGCATGGCGAGCCGCTTTATCATTGGGAACTCGTTCCTTCTTGGGAAGATTTTTAAAGTTGATAACAACAAAACGCTCGCCCTTTACACAGTAAATGCAGAATTTCTTCCACTTCATAGCCACGTTGAAAAGCATTTATCGAAGCACAGTCAGGCACGTTTGGATTCTTCTTCTCTTCTACTAATATGTCACCTGCAAAAAACCGCAATTTTTGTGGCTCTTCCTAAAGATATAAAGCAAATAATGTTATAGTTGTAGTTAAGCTATATTAATTTAAAAAATAAATTTTTTTTAAATGCAATATATTATATTAAGATTTGAAAGAAATTCATATATTTTTATGAAAGCTCAAACATAACTTTAAAAAAAATCAATTAAAATGATCCATTTGATAGGTTACGTCCATAATCTTATAAAGAACAAATCTGTCGGAAACGACATTTATTTGAATGCCATCTAAGAAATATGTTCGGTTTGAGTTTTGGTTAAGTCGTATTGGAGGTTCCACTTCCTGCTCGTAGGCCCATATTATGGCCAGAAACAATTATTCTGACTGTACATGTTCACGATCCCTGGACAACTGACAGATTTTTATTTAAATATATTTTGGCTATAATCGCTATCGTGTAAAAATTTGAAAGTTTGAGTGAAATACGATTTTTCGCTCACTTTTGGCAAATAGTGACTAATTTCTAAGGTTTTCGTTTGAGTTTCAGTGACGTCACATATCGCTATACGCAATGAATAGTATTTTAAGCTATGTAAGAAGAAAAGATGTTCTAAAATGTAAATGTAAAAAAAAAAAAAATGTATTTATAGTCCTATGTTCCTTCCCTTCTGACAGACATTTTTTTTACATGGTTGGCTAAGACCCTTATTTACCCGAATAATTTTAATATTTAGTGGGACTTTAGTACAGCCGGGATCGTTGGTAAGCGGAGACACTGGGAATTGCTCCGGGCCCGCAGGTTTTCAGGCTAGTACTGAAAGAGGCACCAAATATTAAAATTCCTCAGGAAATAGCAGGGTCGCGTCGCTGGACAACTTCCTCCCATAACTACGTTTGTATTAAAACACACTTTGAATATAAAATTATTAATATCATCGAGATCATCGAGGCCTGCTTCGCTAGCTGTACGTCTCAATGGGTCACGTTTTTCCATTTTCGATATTATTCAAATAAATAAGCATTAGATTATTTCACCTAATAAAATTTGTTTACGAATTGTATAATCGTATTTCGATGTACAAAACTTGTAGAGAAGTATTACTTTACGTCTACTAAGTTGATAATTCTTTACGAATTGAATCGACTTATAAAACTTGTCGAGAAGTATTACTTAAAGTCTACTAAGTTGATTTCAATAAACATGAAATGGCGCCTGGCTCATATGATTGCCATACAATGAACTTCCTGCCGCAGTGGAAAAAGCAACTTCACGCCACTTTGGGTCAACTTGGTTAACAAAAACAGAAAAAAAAATTTAAATGGCGACAGGAAATAAAAATGAAAAAACAACAATGGAGTGCGCCAGCTGCGCTTAAAAATGCAGTTAAATGAGCGGAAGTGCAAAATTAACTCGCCGCGAAAGTGCAGACAAAAAAAATTACAAAAAAGAGAAATAAAACAAAAAGAAAACGAAGCGACATACAAAAGAAATGTACAACTAAAAACAAACATGGCGAAATGAAGAGCAAATCAAGACAAGAGTGAAAGCAAAGGAAGTATGCAGAACAAGCGAGGGTAGGCTGAGAAATAAGCAGGCTGAAGAAGATGAGTTAAAAGTTTTTTTGATCCAGAATTTGGTTGTAGGGTTGATACTTCATTTCGAAGTGTATGAACATCAGAGCTCGCAAACGAACCTCATCCAATTTTTTCAACTTTGGGTGGAAGAGTCCTGACACGAAGACCCCTCATTTGTATCAGGTAGCAGTGGTTTTTCCAGATGTTGAAATGAAAAAAATTTTTAAAAAATTGCTTTATTGAAAACATTTTTATAGTCATCTGACATTCGATTTTTGGTATCAGAAAGTTAGCTTAAATAATTTAAAAATCGCATTGGACAATTTCTTGAGTGACTAAAACCGGAATCGTAATGGACCTCATCACTTCAGGTTTTCGGGATTGACAGTATATATTTTTTTGCAAAAATTTTAGGCAGACCTAGATGACATTGCTATGATATTTTTGTAAAATTTATTTAATTTTAGATGCTTCTGCTGCTCACTTTTTTAGACCTACAGTTTTTCTCACTTATTTTATGTTATTTATTGGCAGTCCACATTTTAGCGGACAAAACAATAATCCAATATTGAGGGAGACCCACACGATTTTCCGTACCCATACAAGATCAATATCTATATTCCTCTGGTCAGGAGGTTACTTTCGAGGGTCTTCTTCTCGATGTTACCCAAAAATAAATAATATGCCCTTAACCCTTAGTACCCTTATAAAAATACGTAAACCTATAAGTGGTCCTTAAAGATGTGCAAGATAACAGGCCTTAGGCGTCATTCGCAAACCAGTGAAAATGTATCTCTCTAAGATATACCACCGTGATCAAAAAGTTCTCGGAATTTATTTAGAAAATCCAAACTACAAGACTATTCATCAAAATCGATATTGTCCCCTTCGAAGAGGGAATGCTTCGACTGCAAAGCACTTATGTCAATGCTTGATCCAATGCTCAAAACATTTTTTACAATCGATTTGCGGTAAGGCCATCAGAACCATCTTTGATTTTTCCAGGGCTTCATCTCAAGTGCTGTAATGCGTTCTACGAAGCGGTTTTTTGAGTCGACCGAAAAGAATAAGTCCACAGGGAGAAAAATCGGTTGAATTCGGTGGTTGTCGGATAGTATTCATTATGTTTTTATCCAAATGGTCTTGGAAATCAAGTCTTTTTCGCAGTATTTCAATTCCATGAAATTCAGATCTTTCGACACCAGATTTACAGCAACGCATGTAACTGCCAAATCTTCAACAAAAATGTTTTGAAAGAATCCAAAAGCAATGCCAAATTCTTTAAAAGAATGTCAATAACAGATGCGGCAATTTAAGAAAACAAAAGACGTCAAATAGGATGACTGAGAGCGCCACGCTTTGATGACTCCGGGAACTTTTGGTTAAGGTAGTATAGAGTCTCTCAAAAGTATTTAGATTGACATTTTTCCAAGTGGGACTACCGCTGCCTCGTCACCCAGCATCATAAGTTTTCCTGCCAATATCTCGTCGATGGGTTATCCATCTGATGCTGATATTTCAGGGTCCATCCAAGAACTCGAAAAGAATCTTATCGTTGCAGTACTTGCAAAGCTTTTTGAACAAACTGGTTACTGGGAACGAGCGTTACAATAGGCTTTGATGATGGAAATCATATTCACACCATTTCAGTCATTTATGCTCTGTGTTTTTGTGTCCTGTCCATTTGGGGTACTTAACTGCTATCAAGTGACCATTCTAAAATGCATTAGATACAAAGTTAAATGCTCTCTGTCTATGTTCTTTTAGAATTTGGTTAAACCTTTTTTAATGCAAAATTTAATACAAACTATTTTAAAGTTGATAACATTTTTAAAATTGTAAATCGCAGATGTACTCAAAATGGCGTCGCTTTTGCAAATGTCAAGCTAACAAGCGGAAAATTTCGTAGAATGGATATAGCGCTATACTATGATGATTCCGGGAATTTTTTGATCAAGGTAGTACATATGAGAAATTGTTCTACCATATGATTCGCGGCGATTTCATAGAGCTGCCAAAAAAAGGAGATCATCATCCATTTTAATCGAGTCTTTGTTGATGTCTAAGACATATTTTATCCCCTGATTCCCTAACCAAAAATAATGTATATGTATAAAATTACTTTGTCTTACGCCGAAGAGAACAGATAGAAGTTAGAGTACAGTCTGCCCCTAACAGGCTCTTCAACTATAAGCTACTATCCCACTTACTCTTTGGCCTACCCTCTTTAGTTAGTAAAGTAAGAGATGACTGCAAATAGAGTTGCCAGACTTGGCACGAATTTAATGCAAATATTTGGCCAACCGCAAAGAACATAGCACTGGTCGCTTAATGACTTCATGTCCCGAAGTCTTGCTGGATATGTTTAAACAATGAAGAAGAAAGAATCCTATAAAACCCGTTGCAGCTAGCACGCATTTCCAAAAAGTATCTATGTCATGCGCACGTGCCCCGAGGACTATTAGATGCTCTCGGGGACTATGACAAGCTTTTTGCACGTGAGCCGCGGAACAGGTAAAAGCATATTCTGAGTCGGAATAAAGTTATATATATTTTTTTTGTGCTATAACCCGCAATAGCTCGTCTCACCCCCTGCCTCAGAAGTGCAATTTTAAATGGTCTTTTGTGGATATATGAAAAGCGTTGAGCATGATAAATAGACAAGCGCGTTGTGGCACTTTTGAAATTGCAAATGATTTATCTTTACTGTGACAAGTACGCACTTTTCAGGATTTCAAAATGCGCGAGAATTGTATTTAATTGTGCGAAACACAGGAAGACAGACAGACAGTGGCAGGGACGAAGTTTACCCACAGACAGCAGATTCCGACAGCTTCACTGTAATTGCAGTTGGCCATTAAATTAAACAAACATTTATTTTAAAACTTGGTAGCACCATGGAAAATGACAATAAAAATACATAGCATCAAATTTATGGCATGCCAAACGGAACGAAAATGTAGCCCTCGTCCCTGCTTTTATACTAAAAAGGCAACTGACATGCCGGACCCCAGCCGCAACCCGGGCTGCCCTTTTTTGGCACTGCTTGAGCAATGCCGAGATTCCCCCAGATTTCCTACGTTCCATTCGCACACTGACTTTGCACAATTAATGGCCAGCGCCTGAAATGACACGGAAACGTTGCTCTGGTCCTTGGCCGTACTCTGGCCCCTTCAGCCTGGTTCCAACTTACGCTATAATTGCGCCATTGTGTGAGAACCTTTGCCAAGTGTTTGTGTCACCGCTAAATTTAACATAATCCTTGAAAGACTACGAAGACGACGCTGACTGAGACAGCGACGGCGACTGCGACGCCGCCACTCATTTACTTTGCCGCCATTTTGGCAGCTGACTATGCCGACTGTCTCTCTCTCTCTCTCTGTCTGCAGCAAGCTGTCTGTGTATCTGTGTCTCTGTCGTGTGGTAAGCCTTTCTTTTGCCGCGCATAATTAATTTCACGTTCTTGCCAAAAATTATGCGCCAGGATTTGTTCGTTGTTTTTAGGAATTCCAACCTACTCCTGCTGCTGCTCCTTGTCGCTGCCACTTTAATTTTTTGCTTGGCTGACGATTGTAAGCAAAAATACTCTAAGTAGTATTTGTTTATTTAATTGTAGATTTTAATTCTAGCGCGCATTAGCATTATTCCCAGCCAGCTTGTTGAGCCAATTTGGCAATAGACTTCTTGTCTATAAGCCTTAAAGCCAGCTTAGAGTAGCATTTTATAGAAAATTGCTTTGCACGAAATTGGTTATTTTATATAACACTTTAATGCGCATTTTTACTCAATCTTAATTTCTTCCTTCAAATTTTAATAAGGATGCCGGTGAATTGCCGGCAGATATGGGAACGCGGTATGCCCCAAGGACTTGAAGTTGTCTAAATGGGCATTAATCATTAAATATTCAAATTCTTCAGAAATAAAGAGTTCTGTTAGGGTACATCAATTTTATATTATTATTGGTAAACACGATTATAGATTGGGCGTACTGCATTTTGGCTACTGTAGAAGCTGTCAGGAGATAGAAGAGGAGGAAACAGTGGAGCACCTTCTGTGTGGATGCATGGCACTATGCAGGAGGAGACTGAATACACTGGGTTCCAAAACTTTTGGGAATATTCCTGAATTCGCGGAAATCAGAATAAATAAGATTAATTCTTTTATTAAATCGAAAGGTTGGTTCAAAGAGGATACAGGAGAGTAAAGGACTAACTCTAGTGGCATCACAAGGGGCTTTTCACAGGCCTAGGTGTGTCGGAATGACAACCACTTCTAGCTACCCTACCTACCTAGCATACATCAATAGTCACCAAACGATATGACGCCGTCTAGTTTATGACTATCGCTCCAGAAAGGGAACCCTGTTTTGAATGTATTCTCCAAGTATTCCATTTTCAATATGTTACTTAGGTCTTCGTTGAAACCAAGGCAGTAGAGAGATGATCCGAACCGGGAGGAAAAATGTACAGGCCTTCTTTTTAACCTCTAGCATGAACATTGTTTTCTGTAAGTACGACAGTAATAACTCCAGGACCGGGGGGAATCCCCACCTCCCACTTCCTCACTCTCTTTCTCACTCTCATCGATCCATGGTGTAACAGAGCTCTTAAATGTATCCAACATTCAAAAGTAGACGTTACATACCGAATTTCATACCGAAATGGATTTTGTGATCTCGAGTTCGTCGGTGGACATCTAGATTATAAAGACCATAAGCCATGCCCATAGACCACGTGTGTAAATACCAATATGAAAAAATAACAACAACAAAATTTTACTTGGTAAATACCCATTGAATACCCATTTCATTAGGTTCTTTTTCGCGAATTATGACCGCATTGAATTGAGGTCAACCAACAGTTCCAAAAATAATTATTGGCTGTTATTTTGGGTCAAATTTTTAAAACACGTCTTAGTTCCTTTATATCTGTCTAACAATTAGTACAATTAAAATAGAGCAAAAAGGGACTGACCATGCAAAAATTGCACATTTCTTTTGGTTAATGTTTTAAAGACCATCCAAGATTTACTTTCGGGAGAGATTGTTATGCTTAAAGATTGCGTCCCTAAGGTGGCGAATATGAGAAAGCATACCTGACATGGATGGTAGGAGGGAATTCAAAAACCTCCCTCGGACACAGTTTGTGGGAGGTCTACTTCGTTATAAGATGATCATGATCGCACTACAGACCTGAAAGTGGGTTGCGTTGGGCTGCTAGGCCCGGAATTTACTATTTTTCGGAAAAGCCTTCTAGACGTGGATGGTAGGAGGGAATTTGGAAACCTCCCACGGACACAGTTTGTGAGAGGTCTACTTCGTTATAAGATGATCATGATCGCACTACAGACCTGAAAGTGGGTTGCGTTGGGCTGCTAGGCCCAGAATTTACTATCTTTCGGAAAAGCCTTCTAGACGTGGATGGTAGGAGGGAATTTGGAAACCTCATTCGGACACAGTTTGTGAGAGGTCTACTTCGTTATAAGATGATCATGATCGCACTACAGACCTGAAAGTGGGTTGCGTTGGGCTACTTGGCCCGGAATTTACTATCTTTCGGGAAAGCCTTCTAGACATGGATGGTAGGAGGGAATTCGGAAACCTCCCTCGGACACGGTTTGTGGGAGGGCCACTTCGTTATAAGACAATCATGATCGCACCACTGACCTGAACGTGGGTTGCGTTGGGCTACTAGGACCGGAAAACTCCATTACTCAAGAAAAGGAAGTTTCTGCCCTATGCTCCGACCAGTAGTGACATACATTTGGTATTTCACTTTTTGTGCTGCATGTCAAGGAATAAATAAATGTAACTATCTGCATGGCGATTTATCTATTACTCGTCCACATTCTAAAGTACCCAACCTGTAGAGGGATACCGAATGCATTCTTATACCTAATTGGAAAAAGTTGTATGCACATACAGGACCTTCCTGAGGTCAAGTTAAAGTACGACAAGGCACCAACTCTTAAAACTGCCTACCTCTAATCTGGGATCAATATCAAATTTAAGTACGTGTAAAAAAAATGTTGTTTACTCAATGATATTTATACTTAAAATTAAGTAAACACACCATAAAAACCATCACACTTTAATTCATTGCCACTTTAAAATCCGCTAATCAATATCGATATACGATAAACCAATCATGGTCACTGCGAGAACTACTCTGCCGGACAACCATTAACCACAGCCGCAGGCTTTACACATTCCCCTCGTATCTCCATAACAGCCCAACGCTTTTTATCTTCATAAAAACGCCGCCATAGCAAGATACAACACATTCATGAATGTCAAATAAAAATAAAAAAATCCAGTCTAAACTCGGCTGGAAAATTGAATGAAAATGGAAAAGCTCTAGCATACTGCTCTGTCTGGCTGGGACTAAATAAACTTGCACTAAAAACTATTAGGGTGGTGCCTAAAAAAAAATGAAAATAAAAAATTGACTGGGCACAAAGGGAGATAACAACAACAACAACTGCAACAATATTGTCAATTGGAAAAAGTGTTGCCTGCTTTTAGGGGCGTTCGAGTTGAAAACAGGAAATTAAAATCGAAATGTCAAGTTTAGCGAACTTTTATGCTCTACATATAGCGATGGAGTATTGTGAGGTATATGATATATAATAACGTTAGTACTCTCGTTAGAGGTCTTTCTCGGTTTAGATTCTCCGATTAAAAATGGTTTAAAAATTCATTATTGTTGAAGCTAGTATGCTTTGGACTTTTTGTCACTTGTGTAGAAATGTCACTTACAGAGTTTTACTTTTAAACACGCTCATACAAAAGTAAATACACGTTGGAAGAAACAAGTTCGTTTTAGGACAAGGAATCGCTGACAGTATTATCGTCATACCAACACCATTTACGTGGCACTGGATGCTTAAAGTGTGCCACATAGTGACCCCGTAAGAAGTTGGTTCCATATGGTAAGATATCACATATAGAGAGTAAAACACATTTGAATTATTATGTACCCCATAGGAGCCCATATTGAGTTCGCGATCTGATGTTGGAATAATAATTAATAAAATATTTCCCTTGCCAATAGGAATGAGCTCTTAATCATATAGTGGTTTAAAGCATTTGGGGCACTTCCCACGGAGATATAGCCAGAGATCTAGGCACTGATTGCAGCAAATGTGTCCGCAACTGGCGACTGTTGGCTCTGTACCTGGGTCCAAACATATTGGGCACAAAAATCGTGAAGAGGTATTAGTGGCATTTTCTCTCCGAATTTTATTATATGGGCCCACTTTTTCCTTCTGACCGCGAGCTGGCTTTTTTTCCTTAGGCAGCGTGATTTTTCCAGGGTACTGATATGCTTACAACAGCTGATGGTAGCTTGCTGGAGGGTGATGGTAGGTTCCACAACTAGCCCAGCTGTACAGACAAGATCGGGCCAAATACTGTAGCTATGTCAGGGTATATACCCAGATTTTTGCTCTCAATCCTGCTAACAGTTGCGGAGAGCCGGAGCTGATGGAGCAGCTCAAAAATGTTGTAGCGGATTTAAACTGAATTTATTTTTCGTAATTTCTTGTTATTGCTAGCGTCAAAATGCTTTATGAATAAAATCTACTTTATAAGCTCTACAATATTCGTCAATTTGTTCCAGCGCATCTTTAGCCTTATATGTATAACCAAATATTTAGGAAAGTGTTAAATTGTAGAATTTTTGAAACATTCTCGGAGCACCTTGGAGCACGTTGGCAATTCATCACTAAGATCCGGTCACGCCTTCAACTTGCAACGCGAGGACGTTGCTATTGGCACGTTCAAGTCAAAGAAGGATTCAAAAGTGACGCTAGTATTGACACAAGTCCAACATTTGAGCGTACTCTTTAGTTGGCCTACAAATAGTTTGGGTATAAACCAATTTCTACTTTTTTTGCCACTGAGATCATCGTCGATAATAAGCAATTCAACCATGACGGCGTTAGGGCCGAGTCTAACGAATTCAAGAGGAAACACAAAAACTCCTGTGCATCCTGCTGACGATAGCCAAGATACATTTGATGCTGTGTGGAAACGCTTGTTTAAGCTCCATAGACGCAATACTGGGCACATCTGCAGACCACGTTTCTCATATTAGCTTGATCATTGGAGAAGATAGAGCATGTATTAAAAAATGTGCGCACATAACATGTCAAATCCTGCGTCATACTTAAGCTTTGTATGATCGTGTTCATATAACATGTTCTTCATACCACACAGACCTTTATCCACCCATCAATTCAAAAATATAAGTTGTTAAAGCGCCCACACACAACAAAATAAATATATTGTATATAATTTATAATTTCTTCAAATTCAAGGCAGGCTACTGATCTCAAACAGGCCGTTCACGGATGAGCCTGGTCCATATTTTGGACAGAAGTGACGCCAAATTTGATTGAACTTTTCATTATGGAACTATGTTGAGAGGAAGCTGCATGGAAAGTGTGGAAAGCAGCAGTTGAACCACCGAATTGGCCAGGTCACTAAAGTCCAACCCCATATGTACAAGGCACAGTGTCTCCCCGAGTTTCTCCAATGAAATGGACAAAGTAAAAAACTGTATATGTATGTCAAGTCTCGAGATTCCTCTTTCCCTTTTAGGAAACGTACATCACCCGAAACACATCTAAATATTTCACAATTCAAAAATAAAACATTCGTAATGTAGAATGAAATAATTGTCATTTTATTTTGGGATATTACATTCAATTACGGAAATTCGATAAACGTTACCATATAAATGTTAGAGGACCCTTGAGGCGCGACTCATGGAGAAGTGGGTCTTATCGGTAATCTAAATCGAACACATTCAGATTGGCACAACAAAAAATATTACAAAATTACGGTTACTTAAACAGGAAAAGAAATTGCCCATTAAGAACCGCAGCTGCCGTAGTAATCCAGTATTAATAGCATAGAATAATTTGTAGAAAAAAGAAGGCCGAAATGGAGTTCCGTCGAAATGAATTGACTTCACTGCGTCTGCAACCCCATAACAAAAACAGTGCTCGAGCTGAACACACCAAATAGCTCTAAATACAAAATTTTAGTTTAAAATTAATTTTTTCGGTTTATTTTAACATAAATAAAATTTTGTATTTTGAGCTGTTTGGTGTGTTCAGCTCGAGCACTGTTTTTGCTACTGATTCAATATTTTTTACGCATTCTCCTCCCATGTTGGTTGCCGATACTTTGCGAACTTGTTGGTTGACAATTATTCTGTACTCAGAATATTTCCCGGCTTTCCGAATCTTTCGATCATCAAATACTTCCCAAATACACAGTGACTGACTTTTCTCTTATTCCTGAGAGACCTTTGTAAACTTATGATGGCTGATGATTCTTCCAAGCTTTTATTTCCGAACTATTCGAGCTTTCGGATCTTTCTAGAGCATCAAAAGCCCAGTGGTAATCTATTAGGAATTTTTCTTTTCCATGTACATGATGGCTTTGGCTTTCGACGACAATTTTTAGGGCCAGAGCGAAGTATATATGCATTGAAGGCTGCCGTTTCCCATCAAAATTTTTTGCGTTTGTATCTGCCCTATTCCCATCCGACTTACGCTCAGTGAGTTTAGAAAAAATTACTAGTTTAACGTCAAAGCTGGCACATTTTTTCTAGTAAAAAGAATAGTGTATAGTCGAGATGATGTATATCCGCCATAAGACCGTCCGAATAATGCAGATCGAAATTATTAAATTAATAAATTTAAGTTGACAATTGGAACGTAAAAAGAAAGCAAGAGCACCAATTAAAGAACTTAGTCCCCAGAATCTTGTGCTGCGCGCGATTGGATGGACAAGATTTCGATCTTTTTTGCCATAAGCCGGAAATTTTCTTAACCAACATTTTGCTCCTTCCTTTGCAGCATGACGGCTTTGGCTTTCGACAATTTTTAGGCCAGAGCGTTTCTTGCCATCCTCATTTTTGCACGAAGAAACTGAATGCATGGAATCACAGCTTACATTAGCCGTATTTTTTTGACGTTGGGAACCAGAAGCATCTGACAAAGACTGATGAGGAGAACATCAGTTAGTCCATACGCACATAATATTACTATTTGCGAACTTTTAAAAAATTTTAGATTTTGGCCTGCAATTGAAATTAGAAAATTTTATTGAATGTTTTACTTTTTATTCAGAAGAATAAATCCTTACATTATGCTTACTGCTTTGCTAAACATGGAATATGCTGCACATTTCCTTTCCAATATGGAGTTCCAGAGAACGACGTATGAGAGACTGATTTGGGTCTTCCTCAATTGATTCTCGACACTACGGGCACTTTTTTGTCTCACTGGCACGGGAACATTTCGTACTGTGCCTGTGGATTAAAATTTTTCCACTAGACGCTCAATTGTTGATTTGGCAGGACAATTATGATGACCATAAATTGGACGTAGCGCTCTTAAAGTTGAGACCACTGACTCCGAATTTCGGTAGTAAATTTTAATAATTTTGACTTATTGTTGGATCGTATATCTTTCCATGATGAAATGGCACACCTTACTGAAGAGAAATGTTAAGAGAGCGGAAAAAAATATGGCGTCGTTTGCTGTCCCTATCGGTTTACTTTTGTAGCATTACTTTTAAAAAACCCAATACAATTAATTTTACTTAACACTTGAATAATTAAATTTAAAATTTTAGATTCGATTTACGTAGATTTAAGAAAAACAAGTACGCATTTGAATTTATGTATACTTACAAAGTTAAACCCAAACAAAACAATAGTCACATCTGCAGCATTCAATAGTAATTATACTTTTTATTTATAATATATTACATATAAATTTTAGAAACGGATACAATGGAGAGCGACACCATGGAGCCCAAAAAGGTAATGTCTCTCCATTGTGTCGCTCTCCATTGTAGCCGTTTCTAAAATTTGACTCGTCGCGCCAACGTCGGGAGGGCTCAGAGCGCCACCAGTTTTGGAGCTAACTATTGAGGAGTTGCGCGTCCTCGAGAATTCAGCGCATGATGAAAATATACGCCGCTGGGGGTACAAGGGGTGGAGGTATCCACTCAGACATTAGCTAGATCAGCAGTACGCAAAGCCAAAGCAGAGCGCTGTCTTGATGCTGAGAAGACGAAAAAAAACCATACGACCGTCCTGCAAATGATAAGCAATTTGATTGAAAGATTCAAGTGCGAAAAAAAGATCCTTGGAGCTTTGCAATATGGAGCATTTTGCGTGGATACAGGGGGCACCAGTCTAAAAATTTTATCTGAACGATCCTGCAACCATTTGCTTTTCTCAATATCCCATTTTAAGATACGTTTGTCATGGTAACGAGCAGTTGGTATTAATAGCCCAAATGTAAGTTAATGGTGTCCAGTGGCAATGCAGTGGAGGTGGCCAATAACTAGAGCACCAGGGCCACGTAAATCCAAAGCAGGGCGCTGTTTGGTTAGTGAGAAGACCAAAAATAAACCAATTGAAAGATTCCAGTGTGAATAATAAATCCTTACCTTAACTTTAAAGCTTTGCAATATGGAGCATTCTGAATGGATTACACTGGGCACCCCAGAGTCTTAAAATAATATCTGAACGATCCTGCAAACAAAAATCGCTCCTTTAGTACAAAGTCGCAATTATTGAAGCTTCTGTCGGTATTGGCTCTTTGTTCTTCCGACACTCAGCCCACGCGGTGCTCTTGGATCAAAGTGACGGCATCTACAAAGCATTGAACGGATACGCCGTATGTAGTGGAATATACCATACGACCGTCCGGCAAATGCTCGAATGAATAAGAAAATAGAGCAAGCCAGACAAGTCAGACACATTCCGCTATATACGGCGCATACGATCAATGCTTTGTAGATGCCGTGACTTTGATCCAAGTATGCCGCGTGTGCTGGTCATTCATGACGGAAGAACAAAAAGAACAATACCGGCAGAAGCCCCAATAATGGCGATTTTGTACTAAAGGAGCAATTTTTGGTGCAATATACCTATATCATGCGACTATTGAAAACTCGACTGATTAGGTTCGAACTTTACTTGCGCTCGCCATACGATTCTTCTGCAGCTTATTTGTGCTTCAGGCCATGATGTGAAATCAGATTCACTTTTTTTTTTACATTTTAAAAAAAATTTTTTCATGTAATATTTTTATTGTAGTAAATTTTTTTTTTATAAAAAACTTATTTTTTTTCGATGCACTAAAAATTTTGAGAACTTTACTGTTCGACTGTTCGGAATATAATGAAAAAATAAAGTCTCCTTTCAATGGTGTAACTTTTTTGACAAAAAACAAAGTCTACTTAGTTTTCTAGTTTGTTTAGCTGAACATGTTTAGACACACTACTATGGTCACACTACTTTATACTAAATAGTGTGACCAAGTTGGAGGTAGGTTATGTTAGGTTACATCCCTGGGATAGTCACACATAGACTCCATAGTCCTTAGTGGAACGTTATTGGTAGTTGCAGAATATACAGGGCTAGTTTGTTATTGATTTTCTTACACATAGTGCGAGCTATCTTGCAGTTCGTTGGCCTGTACTACCTTCTTTCGGATCTGGTTACAGCGTCTTCTTTTGCTCTGTGGTAAATCATCCTTTATGGAATCTAAAGATCCTCAAGTGACGGCTGCCTTGATACAGCACCTTCCTTTGCGAGCCTGTCAGCTGTTTCATCTCCATCGATACCCAGGTGGCTGTGAAACACAAAAGATGTACACTCTCCTTAAGGGTGCTTAGTTCATCTAATGTGTTCCTGCTTGCCAGTTCATCTTTGGAATTACTGCTGAAAGCAATGGACTTGACTGCCGACTGTCAACGAAATGTTTATTCGACTCAGCTTTAGAGTGAGTGTTAGTTCTGCCACTTCTTTATGACGCACACCCTCGCCTGGACGATGCTGACGTCGACCGGTAACTTGAAAATAGCACCACGGGTGGTTCTACACAGTAATGCTCTCCATGCCAGATTCCATTTTGAATCCGTGAACATTTTTATAGCTCGTTGGTATCAAGCCGATTTTACAGTCACCAGGTCCCATTAGAGGCTCTATGCTCCACTTAGGAGTCCAGAATAAGTAGTAGTAGGTCCCATTAGAGTGAGTGTGTTGGAGAAGTTATTTACTGGGGTCATATAGTCCGTACTATTGAGTGTTACCCCTGCAACTATGCTGTGCCGGCCGTTTGCAAAGACCATGTTCCATATTGCGCAGAGACGTTGTGCTGTTTTCTGTGCAAGTAGTCTGCCATGAATGTCTTGGGGCTGGACTCCAAGTATTGCTTCTAAGGTCTTGGTGGAAGTAGATCTCAAAGCCCCCGTTAAGCACATCAGGGATCGTCATAGAGTCTTTTCCATTGTTTGTAGGTATGTGGACTTCTCTATGTCTCTCCACCGTACCAGAACTCGGTAGAGTTGCACTGGCCGCACGACTGGGATAAAGATCCGAGAAGGCCTTTAATAGAACATATTCAAGAAAATATTAAAATTGGGCAACAACTTCCTTAAGATACTGACCGGGTTACTGACGGGACATAGAAGACTCCGGAAACAACTGTGTACAATTGGTATCTTGAATTCAGAAGTAAGCAGTTTAAGGGAAAATGGGAAGGGAAGCAACCAGAACATACTTTTTCGGCGGGCATAAAATATCGATACATGACGCCACTCGACAAGAAGCAGCACAAATAATTAAGTTCGTCCCAAATATTGGGCTAGCCGAGCAGCTCTAGGGCTTGAAAAGAGTACATTAGATTCTAAAGGTAGCAGGGGAGCTTTCCCAATAATATTTATTACTTGCCGATAAGAATTGAATTTGAATTAGGTAGAGAGTTTCTAACATAGCAACTTATTTCTCACAAGAAGATGGCCCCTATTGCCATCGGAACTTATATTCCAACCAATTATTTTCAGAACCTTTTTACAGTTTATTAAATTTATTGAAATACAATAGCAGCTATGTCTTAATATAACACCAAATCCATCATAGGAATCATAATTTCAAACAGACGCATTTTGTGACGTCATCAAACTTCTTTCTAAGCAAATAATTTATATGTGACTGCATTTTAACAGATACTTTGACTTAATAACAGATAAGTGTATCAAATAGCAAAAGTATTTATCTTGTGGGCCGCAAACAGTTTGAAAACTTTGTGAAAATATTTGTCTTGGGGTCTGCCATTTTACCTTGACTGTGTAGATTTTCACGATTTCGAAGTGTCAGAGAATTTATGAGCAAAGTTTTTTGGTTGTTATTTTTTTCACTGCAAATTATGCAATTCTAACGCATAAATTTTGGAATGCGTGACCCGCGGCTGCCAGCACAGCTGGTTACCCCAAAATAGTCCTGGGACAAGGAGCAACTCCAGCTGTTTAACTGTTTGCTTGTCTAATTAAAGCGACAGCTGGTTGCAATTTAAATGGGTAGCATTGCAATATGCTGGAGAGCAGGAACTTGAGCCATGACTCCAGCTCGTAAATATAAAAAAAGTTGGCAGCACACCCCGGAGACAAATCAGTTTGATTTTGATTGCATCTTTTACGGCCTTTGGCACCTTATAAGTTGGTACGATTTTTTCTTCTTACTTAGAATTTACTTTGTTTTGGGTGTTGGGTTTTCTTAAAGATACACCTGCCGGCAGCTGTTGAACATGCTGGATGTTAATCCTGTAAGGATGCTTGTTGTGCTTTTTGTAGATACAACAACTGCACTTGAGGTTATTGGCGGGTGTTGGTTCATTTGTTTGTTTGTTTGTTTTTGGGCGCTTTTTCGTCAGTTTTATTTCTTGGGATAAGCTCGTAAAACTTTTCGTAAGCCAGCAGCGGAAAAACAAGTCGTTCGAAACTTTTACGCGTTTCCAGCAGGGAAAACAGCAGAAGTTTATACAGAAGACAGCAGCTAGCTGTGGTGCTTTAAGCTGGAGCACAATTTAATGGATGCTTTAACAGGTACCACGTGTTAAGGAATACTCCTGCGGCTGCTTAAAGCAAAATGGCGCTGGCTGCTGCTGAACAGCAATGGCGTGTAAATGTGCTTGTTGCAGCATAAAAATGAAATTGTTTAACCGCCGGGGTTGCACTGTCTGTGTGACAACGTGTGACGTCACACGCATACCAAATGCTTGGCAATTGAAATGCCAATAATGTTTTATGGCAGACGCTTTAGTCCTTTCGCAAAAAGTAAACCAAATGTTGCATAAAAGCATTTATTTCTGACAATCAAGCTAAGAAGCAGTAAATTCTGTGCGGTTCCATTTGCGGTGTCGCTTGAAATTACCCAACCAACTTGGCTAGAACAAAACCAAATCCAAAAAATCCAATTCAAAATGCCATCAGACATTCTTATTTCATTTATTTTGCAATACAATCAAGTTTTGTCTGGCTGGACGCTTGTTTTTTTTTCTGGTTTTTGTTCTATCTTACAATAAATTTGTGATTTTGACATTGCGTCAATTCCCTGAAATGGGTTACCGGTTAGTCGTACTGACAGTTCGGCACAATACGAAATTGGCATTTTGCTTATGTGATTTTTTTAAAATTGTTTGTGCCAATTTGATTTTCATATGTTCATTTGGTTTTGACAAACCACAACTGAAGTCAATTTACCTGAGTTCTGTAGGGGCGGAACTTGTCACAATCTCGTACTCCATTTAGTTGCACACACACTTCATCAGGCAGACAGGAAACTTATGCAGATTGCTTCAACAAATCTGACATGCCACGCCTCTTAATTGACTAATCTGGCAGTATTGGAATAGTTAGTATAGTACCATACATTTGTCTAGATGCATGTGACGTCACGAAGACACTTCAAAGAAAACATTTACCTTGCTCTTTAGCATTTATAGCGACTTTTAAGGCGAGCATGTAGAATCTTTTCTTTAGAGAAACGGAAGCGGAAGAAAAGGTGTTGCAACAAAATAAGTTTTTTAAAGATTGTGCGAAACTGGAAAGACGAGCTCAACCAACCTTAAGATATCCCGAATCTGAACGAACGATTTTAAGTTTAAAGAGTAAAACTATCAAATCAGCTGAAAATTGTATAAGAACAAGCCTTAAGAGCTTATATATTAAGCTGAACAAGGGGGCTCCACACCCTGAGGTCTTCGCATGCCAAGAAGAAGTTAAAGTCGGCATGCGTTGCACTCATTTTTTATAGACAACTTTTATACCTTTTGCGAAGTACGGGGTAGGGGTTAAAAGGATGGGGATGCGGAACATAGATGCTACTTGCAGTTAGCGTCCATAGAATCTCCAACCCAAACTTCTACTCTCACCTTCTTGAGGTTCCCATGTTAATCCTAGTAACTTCTTAACAAAACCAACCCAAGTGGATCGATAGGTAGGAAACAATCGAGAGATATTAGACCTTTGCAGGCACCTATAGGGAACAACGGTATAAGGCGGCGGCGGAGGAGCAAGGGCATTAAGCTCTGGAAACGGCAGCGCCTACGACTCCAGAAAGTCGGAGTTGGCTGAAACATTAATCAGTCGTTATGGTACCCAGCCGGACTGCATAGTAACAAATATACCCAAGAAACAGAAACACATTTTCTGTAATCATCTGTGAAGACTCCTCCCTATGGTCTCACTAAGAGCGATGGCGTATAAAAAAACGTTTTGCAGGGGTTTACTTTTTAAGGCCGAAACCAAAACATCTACCCATCTGTGTACCTTCGTCAGTGTGGTGACTCTGAATCTGGTCTCTTAATTATAATCTTTACGATACGTTTATAATGAAGTCTGGTACTGATCGAAAGACTTTTTATTTTATCCATACGAACTTCTTTGTCTTCGATAGGATCAGAAAAGATGAAAGAACCGTCAAAACATAATCGATACAATCACCGAAACAAATTCTATTAAAATAGCATTAAAAGAGCTTCAATTGAGAGAACTAGCCAAAAGAGAAAAATCACTTATAAAGGAATTACATAGCACCCAAGGAACTACCATCAGAGGAACAAACAACCAAAATGTAGTAAGAGGAAAGTAAGCTGTTGAACAAGTACAGGCTACAAAATAGTTATAAATCCTAAGAAGTTATTTAAACGACATGACAACGGCCTTTACTCCTTTTGTCACTCTCTTTCAGGGACCCCTTTCATGCGGTGAATGGACAGCTGTACCACTTTGCTCTCAGTTTCCGCTGGAGCTGAAGAAAGCGGAAGAAGGCCTCGGATATCAGATCTGAACTGTTTAAGCAGTGGGAAAACAATCCTGTGTTTTTATTCATCACTAAGGATTCTTGTTACAACATTGGCGCACACCTTTTCCATGGCCAAATCTTTGGTTTATTTCTTGAAAGCTAACGAAATCCTAACTTATCATAAGAAGTTGTATGCGCCGTTCAGACTTTAGGAATGTATTTTCTTCGATCACATTTCTTTTTAAAGTTTTTAAGGTTTATAGGAAGACGAACATCGTTTTTGCCAAGTTTTCGCTACTCCCGAACCAGCATTTGTTACTCGACTACACTATTGTAGCGCTATCCACAGCTTGATAAGGAAGAACTAGAGACGGTGGAGCACCTTTTCTGACACTGCCCTAGACTATCTAGGACATGGTTTTGTCTTCTCAAGTCACACTTTCTTACTGACTTATTCCAGCTCACAGAAAAGAGTCCAAAAAGCATCCAAAAGGTTCATTTAGGTCGTCGTATGGCTTCGACATTCATTTTGGAGAGCAAGGACCGAACTAACAGATACAACAGTCTCGAGGCGCTGAAAAAAGCCATTGTCCACGAGTGGGCCAAAATACCTGCAAGTCACATTCGGGCAGCTTGCGATTGATTTTTGGACCGTCTCAAGGCCATAGTGAAGGCTAAAGGTGGCCATATTGAGCGAAAGTAAATTGTTTCTAGATTTCGTATTATTATTACACATTTTGTACCTTGAATTGAGTAAAGGTAATTTTCCAAAATGAATTTATGGTTACACTTCGAGTGCCGGACCCTGTACATACACTTGTACAAAACGTTATATTCGTATAACTTATTCTCTCCTATCCCATTCCCATTTCCTTTTCTGTCATTCCATTATTTTTGATATTACGTGCTGCTTGTAGCTTTTATTCCTAAAATTCTCTAAAGTATCGCAATAATTGATATAGAAATCCGAAACAATGAACAAACTAAATACGCCCGTATTTAAAGTTATTCTCGTTGGAGATAAGAATTCCGGTAAGACTACTTTTATCGAACGACACATGTCAGGCGCATTCCAAAAGAAGCATGTTAGAACCGTGGGTATAAAAATATATTCCTTGGGGTTTCAAACCAACCGAGGACCTATTGAATTTTTCATTTACGACACAACTGGTCAGTATAAGTTTGCTTCAGTGGTTTGTGCACGTTATAAAGATGCGCATGGAGCGCTACTATTTTTCGATATCTCAAACGATTGGGCATATAAAGAAGTTTTAGAATGGCATAGTCAGATGAAACTTGTAAACCCAAATATACCGATTGTTGTTTGTGGCAACAAATGCGACATAAAAAACCGAATCGTAACTTTTCCACGAGAGATGAAGGTGAAGGTGGGTTAAAATGAAAGCTTTATATTGAAAGACACTTTTGATAATATTTCTGTTTGCAGTTTTACGCAATTTCAGCTAAATCTCAATACAATTTTGAGAAACCTTTTCTATGGTTGGCAAGCTGTCTGATTGGTGATCCAAATCTTCAGTTCGTTCCTATGCCAGCTTTGATGCCACCTAAGACAATTATTAGTGAAAGATTGAAGTCGAAAATCGAACGAGAACTTAACGAGTCAAAACTTGTGCCACTTCCAGATGACGATGAAGAAGTTAATGAGCTTTTAACGTGTTTGGAATTTGATCGTGTTTTATCTATTTAATTATTGCTTAAAAATGTTTTTAAAGTATTCTTAGCCTTACACATTGGTCGTAAAATACAAGGATTCAGTTTAATGTTCACAAATATTTACGCTAATTCAAAATTTGACAACTTTACTGTGTACGACTGTAAAATATAACATTTTAGGCTTTTTTCTTATTTTTCTTCCGTTATGTATTAAAAATATTTTCGACCCAAATGATTTTTATTTTTAATATTTACACTCCTTCAACTCCCAAAGGAGAATAGGGACTCTTAAAGCATCTTACTTATAAAAAAATACATTCACTGTGGCTTAGTCAAATACAGTATTCAGTTTTGAAGTTCGGATTGTCTAAACGATAATAGGTGGTTACGGACACGAATAGAATTTTTATTCGGTAGGGCACTTAACTGTCCCTGGCTTGATCACTGTCTCTTGGACGGTTTCAATCGAACCAAAATGAATTTGTTTCGTGGCTGATTTGATTGTTGGAAACAGATACAAGTGCCCGGAGATACGTTGTGTAAGTAGAGGAGTAAGGACTGCCTCTTTGACGGTTTCAATCGAACCAAAATGATTTTCTTTCGTGGCTGACTTGATTGTTTGAAACAGAAAGCAGTGCCCGGAGATACGTCGGGTAAGTAGAGGAGTAAGGCCTGTATCTTGGACGGTTTCAATCGAACCAAAATTAATTTCCTTCGTGGCTGACTTGATTGTTGGAATCAGAAAGAAGTGCTCAGAGATACATCGGGTAAGTAGAGGAGTAAGGGCTGCATTGCCCATGCTGCCAGGTTGTCGCAATCTTCTTTCTCCCTTAAAGGAACTTTGCTATTATCCCAACAGACAGAATTCAATGCAGAGCGAAGTGATTTCGATCGTTGTAATGGTGGAGAGTAAAGTTTAATACTGTCTCCTTTCTCACTCAAAGGCTGTTGGAAATTAGCCGGACAGTAACAAATCAATGCACAGCAGTGTGGCTTGGAGCTCTTTTAAGGAGCAGCTCCCTGTTTGTCGCAAACTCCTTTCTCCCTTGAAAATCGTTAGCTAACATCCGAACAGTCAGAACTCAATGCAGTTGTGGTTTGGAGCAGTGTCATGGTGGATCATCCAGGCTGTAGCTGTCTCTTATCTCACTACAAGATTGTTGGGGCAGTCAGCAGCTCCCTGGTTGTCGCTATCTCCTTACAGCGCAGAGCAGTGTGGCTTTAAGCTTTTTTAAGATGCAGCTCCATAGTTGTCGCAATCTCTTTTATCTCTTAAAGGTAGTTTGCTTATATCCGGAAGGTAATTTGCTTACATCCGGACAGCATGCATCGGAATCGTATTCCCGGCCATTCTGAAACGCTTTTCCCGGTTTTGAAACAGTTGAATAAAAGCATTTTTCCCGTATGATTACTTAATCAGTTAAAAAGGTCAAATTTATTCAATAGAGAACACTTTTTTTTTTTTTTTAGCAACCTTATTCGAGTAACGATTCCATTGTGCTCCATAACATACATTCTACACCCTCCATCTACTCGGAGCAGACTGTTGGAGAGAAAAGGGAAAGAAAAAAAAACTGCTTTCCGGACACACCATGTATGTGTCTTCTCGTTAGAAAATTATCTTCGTTTTTGGAAATAATTTACAGAGGCGGGTCTGTAGCATCTAGAGCTCTACATCAGACATTAGTTATTTTGGGAAGACATGACGAATCTTCTATAGTTCTCATGGGGCAAAAGATTCTCGATGTTTTGTGACCAAGCAAATTAAGGAACAGCCTTAAATATTTGTATAAATTGTGCTGTAGTTGGGAAAAACGTAAAACTATTTCTGGGTGCAAAGAGTTGGGTTATGTTAACAAGACTAAAGAGTAGTGGAGAAGCCCAGTTATCTACAAGCTCAGATCCAATTTAGCTGGCTTCTTTTATCTTTTTCATAGAACTTCTACAGAATTTTTATTACTTGTGAATTTTTTTTTCGATGCAAAGGGTTGGGTTATTGCCAAAAATATTTCATGGCTAACGTTACTGGAAAGAAATGGAAATCCCCTGTTATCTACAAGCTAATCTTCGCTTTAGCTGGCCCCATTTATCGCTTCCATAGAACTCCAACAGCATTTTTTTACTTTTAAGTTCCATAAAATAAACTCAGTCCATCATGATGTTGTTGAATGAATGTGTATCGGCCTGAGCACAAATTTTGAGACTTTAATTAAAATTTTAAAACAATCATTTTGAGTTCATCCTGACGTCACAACTGGGCCAACCCTGACCACAATTACCATTTCAACTCAAAATAAACTACCAAGCTCTTTTCGTCAATGCCAAAATACGCTTCACTTACAGCCCAGAAATCAGTCATGTCCAGAAAAATATTTACTTTAAAATCCGGTTGCCAGGACAACTCGGATGATGCTCTCCTTTTTTATACGGCAGTGCATTCATTCAGTCAGCATTCTCTGTCGCTTCTGTTTACATGCCTCAGTTTGCATTTGTTGCAATTCAGTGCTACATTTAACTACTGTCTGGCTGCGTCTGCCAACGCTTGCTCCTCCTCGAGTTACTCGAGTTCCAACCCCAAACGCCTACTAACTGCATTTGGGCTGCCTTTTTGTGCCCCAGTCGCATTTGGAGCTTTTCACATTTTATGCCACGCATAGTCAGCATTCCTGACAAGGCTATAAAAGTGACACTAACCTATTTCGAAGCATTGCTGCGCTCCGACTTTGGAATAATAAAAATCCGGTCGGCAGTCAGACGTAATCCCAAAGGCATTTAAAGTGTTTGCCCAGGCTTGGGCCCTAGTCCCAGTTGTGTGTCATGGCTGCTGATGTCGAGTAAAAAGCCAAAACCAAAAATGAATATGAATTGCATGCAACAACAACAACCAGGACTGAATGTTGCAACAATGGCTGCCACGTCAAGGTCATTAGGAACTGGAAGTTGAGCAGCTTGTTAGCCGAGCTCATTTCTCAGCGGGCAGTTGATGTGATTATAAGCCAAATTGAATTGCTACACAAACGCTAATTGGTATCATAAAC
Source organism: Chymomyza amoena (assembly GCA_037043745.1). Lineage (NCBI taxonomy): Eukaryota > Metazoa > Arthropoda > Insecta > Diptera > Drosophilidae > Chymomyza > Chymomyza amoena. The sequence goes on from JBAMAX010001172.1 coordinate 99,637, forward strand.
TAAAGGCAATGGCTAATTTAACTTGCAACAAGCAGCCAGCCAGTCAGGCAGACGCAACGCTTTGTGGCAACAAGAGTGTGAACGAAGCGTTATGTGGCCAAGTCATGGCTGAAATTGTGCATTGAGCATAATGCAATAACAAATTAATTGTGGCAATAATTGCTTTATAAATAACTATAGTTATATGCAGGTGCAGGGTGCAGGAGTGTGTATATAAGTATATATGTACATATACATCTATATAGTATATAGCCTATATATGTTTACTCGTGTGTAGGGGTCAAATTACTTAAGCTAGCCTCATTTAAATAAAGCGATGAGAGCCGAAATTATTACTTTTTTAGACGTAAATTTTATTTCATATCAATTGTTTAAAAAATATATGCTTATATTTTCATTTATCGATAGCTCCTTAATCGCTATATGAGTTATTTAATCGAAATTTCTGTAATATATTGTATTTGAATAAAACCATCAGCATTCCATAGACCCATTACCAAAGTGACCAGTTTCAGATATTTTCACCCATTGCTGCAAATGAGTATTTGCCTAGTTATCGATAACTCCATAATCACTATATGTTATTAAAGATCTTTCTTTAATCGAAATTTCTCTAAATCATTTAATAACTCTAAACCCTCAGCCAACCCATAGTTCCATTACCAAAGTGACCAGCTTCAGATATTTTCACCCATTGCTGCATATGAGTATTTGCCTAGTTATATGCAATTTATGAGATTTGTCGCCATTTTGGCACGCGCTGCAACTAATAAAACGCTTTGTGGTAAATTAGTTAATCAGTTGCGAGTTGATTTAAAAGCCACAAATAACACACACGCACACATTGCCCACACAGATACACACACACTCACATGCTTAAAAACCAGACAACAAACAATTATACATTTGCCTATATGCGGTGCAACAGTACGTATGATTGATTTATGCTGTTTACGCTTAAGGCAGAGTTTTCTATTTGCATATAATTCAATAATTAAAATACATCGTATAGTCAAAGTGTACAACCACGATACAGAAAATTGGTAAAAGGCTTTTGGCGTTGATCAATAAACCGGCGGATCCGGCAATATACACCAATTGAAAATATCCGCGAATGTGTGGCGCAAAGAATACACTGAAAAGAAAAATCGTTGGGTTAAAGTGAATCTATAAGAGCTGTGTCGTTGCAAAAATAGAGTTGAATCCTGAGTTAGGTTTTTCCATTAAGCTGCATGTTTTTTTTATGACTGTCTATCGAAGATGGGATGACTGGACCTTAATTCTTCCTGAGAGCTAGTTACGGGTCAAGCCACCTTAACTGCTACAATTTTAATCTTAGCTTTGGAAAGACTGTACCCTCTTGTGTCCTTTTTCAGAATGTATAAAATGGGCAAGTCATAGAGCTTGGTGGGGATCCATCTTAGCCAGCCTAACCACTGACTGTTCTTCCCTGTGCACTTTAAAAGTAACCTTAAAATGGGCAAGGCTGCCTCAGAGCTAGGTAGGAATCCATCTATGCGAGCTTAATTGGCACAGTTTTAATTTTAGCTTTGGGAGTTCTATTCCCTCATGTGCCCTCTATAAGGATCTTTAAAATGGGCAAATCTGCTAAGGAGCTGGGTAGGGATCCATACAAGCCAGCTTACCTGTCATAATTTAAAATTAACTTTAAGAAGTCTGACCCTCCTGTGTCCTCTAATAGAATCCATAACGTTGCATGAGAGCTAGTTAGGTATCCATCTGAGCGAGCTTAACTGACATAATTTAAGTCTTAGCTTTGGGAAGTCTTTTCCCCCCTGTACACTCTATGAGGATTTATAAAATGGGCAAGTCTGCCTAAGAGCTGGGAAGAGATCCATACAAGCCAGCTTACCTATCATACTGGGGATCTTATATTAGAATTGATACAGTGCGTAAGTCGATCTGTGAGCTAGGTTTACATAGAAGCCGTATTTGGAGTCGAAATATAAATCAAAAACCATTCTATATCTCCTCTTTACCCTAATGTACGTTTTCAGGCCGACGGAAAAATTTCCGATTTCAGAAAAGGAGAAATGCTTGAACTTGATCAAGTCTGTAACGACTGGCAAAGGCAGCTTCAGAAAGCTGGATCACAATGTCTAACCCTTAGATAGCGATCAAAAACTTTTCTCACATGTTTTGGACGTCTTTTACAACAAGGCCACCGACACAATCAATTTAGCATCAAGTAAAGAATCAGTTAGGCCCAATGATCCACTGGGAGTCGAGGATGACAGAAGAAAGAATCAGTTTTGCCCAACGATGGCACTTTCAGGCAGTTCAGAAATAGATGTCAATCTCTTTGGAGAAAGTTAATGCTCTACAAGACATTCAATATAATCCGGAAACGTACTAACACCGAGGCTGATCATAATAATCTTGGAGAGTTTAAAATGAAGATGATTTGTAAGATGTTTGACCCTTTATTGGAGACGTCTTTGACACTTTATATATTGGACGCGATTTTCTACTACAGTATTCAAGAAGTGAGAATGGTGTTTGGTATCTTGGTGAAAGAGTGAAAATGCTTTAGTTTGAAGAACTTGGTCCAGCCGCAACCCATAGATGGAGTACGGATGCGAGACGCAAAAGAAAAGAAGGAGGGTTCATTCGCCGTTCCCTGCTACGGTCAGTAAGTTGCAATACTTGTGATTCTGTTTAAATTTGGGTAACGATTCTTGCTACTATGAGTTTGGACTGAACAGTGCCATATATGCTTTGATATTTACCCGCTAAAGCACTTGAATTTGTTTATGTAATATTAATTCATTATTGGGTAGTAAATTAATTTTCGCATTCTTGACTACCTTGGAATCTAGAAGGTAATCATCTCAGTTCTGTGTTCCCATCAGAAGAAATGCAGATTGGTTCCTTCGTCGATCCCTACTTCAGTTAGTAAGTTGTACCATATTTGTGATTCTATTGGAATTTGTCTAGCTTGACATTTACCTACTGAAGATCCTGAGTTAGTTGAACTAATATTCGTTCAACATAAGGGTAGTCCACTAAATTATGCAACGAAGACTACATTGCAGTCAAAAAGGAAAGAGAATAACTCTCCGACTCAAGAATATTTAGAAGACTTGTTCGATACAGAGAAGAGCGAGCGGCCAAGCCACATGCTCCAATAATTAATAGAGATCGTCTATATAATATATATCTGCACTCACGCAATAATCCAGAAAATCCAGCAACTAAAATGTTCCGCCAACGAGATTTATCGGATATACGTTTCAGCCATTTCGGCTTTGGCTGATCCTCCGTACATCGCCAACAAACCATTGGCTTACATTCCAATGTCTCTATTAGATCGCTGGTACACCCACTATTCTGCACCTGTACAATAGAGCGCAAGGTATTGTTGAACCTCTTATCCTCACGAATCTCTTCCAGCGATACTGTGACTGTAGCTGTATACACCCCATCACCATTAAACCATTCTTCTTCAACAGTTGCTTCCGTAATAGGCATATACCTAATCGAAAAAAAACTGTCGGGTAGTATTACAAACCCTCCATTAAGTGTTATTATCAGCTCGATGGTACCGTAGGGTTCAATTTGACCGCTTTTTGGATTAACCTTAAAGCAATACTCATTGCTTGCATGCACGTGGTAGAGCATCTGATCTTCAGTGGGATTCAGGAGGCAGACTAGACGATTCTGTTTAAACTTTGAAAGTGCTTGAAATCGTACATTTGTGGGTGTGACTATTATAATATCATCCGACGCCATTATTGATAATTAAAAGTTTTTGTTACTTCTCGTTTAAAATAACATTTAATTTTGTAATGAAATTTTAAGATGCGGCAACTAGATTGAGCTTTTTCTTGAAGTTTTCTAAGTTGTGTAATACACCTCGGCTTTGGCAGCAAACCATTTGCCGATTATGCATAAAGACAAAAATAAAGCATAGAAAGTGAAAATAGATTGGCCCTTGGCAAGAGTCCCGCCGAACCATGTAAACAAGCACTCGAATGAAACCCGCAAGATGGCAGAAAGAATAGATGGCCTAGATGAATTGTAAAGCAGACACACGAGTAGGAACTATGTCTACTGGAAAATCTTTCAAGGAGGTCAAGGAGATCGCATAGGATCACAGCCAATGCAAACGTTTTGTAGAAATCCTGCCTTCTACTGGGGATAACAAGAATTGAGAGAGAGATTTGCCAGATACTGGGTGCAGTCAAATATCATATTTTTTTTATGCTTTCGAACCATACGGCTGGCTGTCCAAAATTCATTGGCTGAACGTTCAAAAAGGGTGCCAGCTGGGCAATGGACTGTGTACTGGCTCAAGCACTACAGTCAGACACTTGTCCTCCTCGACGCTTGGGCCACTGCACGGTGTAGCTGAGGCAACGCGCAGCAGTATCCGGTTTTCCAAATCTGGTGCTGCTGCGTAGGAGGCATGGACCAGAGGTGCCTGATAGCAGGTATAAAATGGGGTGGTTCCTTAAACGAAATGCAGCCAAACCCCTCGCGCTGGAGTTCTTTTAAGAAGCAACTCGGGTTGGGATATCAACCCAAACGATGAAAAGCGTGACTGCTATCACCGGTGGCCACCGAGGAAATAATACACCTCTGCGTGTCGACAGCGGTCGCGCCGCAGGCCAGGACAGTTGTACATCTACTTCAAGAACAACAACGGAACGCAATGCCGAATTGTGGCGCGCACCATCCTTTGAGACTTAGAACTAAAGACTAATGCATGAAGTATAGGGAGACAGAGGCCAAAGGGAATCTGGAGCACCTCATCTGCCACTGCCCCGCCTTATGCGCATGATGACTAAAATATATCTGGGAAAACCCTGGCTTACCCCACTGGAACAGACAGTCGACAGGGCACCTCAAAAGCTATTCACGTTCGCCAAGCATACTCGACGACTAAAGTCAATTATGTACCTGCAGCATCTTCCGGTACCACTAAGGACTATGCAGTCTATATGAATGGGATCGACCGCCAGGGATCAACCGGTGTACCCTATTCGGCTATGAGAGAAATCGTGGTGAGCCATTATGACAGAGGTACAATGGGTGGAAACGACTCCATTCATAATGCAAGTGCTTTTTTACCAAGCGATTTTCTATTCTAGATCTGTTTATTCTTTAAAGTTCAAAGAAGATAACCTGAAGGGTTGTAGTTAGAGTAATAAGAAAATACGAAATCCAAAAAATCCAGACTTTCCCACTATATCAATTGTAATACAAAACCCAGCGAAGGACAGTCTTCTCAAAGCTAAGATTCAAGTTTTGAGAGGTAAACTGGATTGTATGGATCTCTAACCAGCTCTAAGGCAGACTTGCCCATTTTTTAGATCCTTATAAAGGGCACGGGGGCAACAAACTTCTCAAAGCTAAGATTAAAATTGTGCCAGTTAAGCTCGGTTAGATGGATCCCTACCTAGCTCTCAGGCAGCCTTGCCCATTCAATGGTGACCATTAGAGAGCATTTTGAGGAACAGTCTTTCCAAAGCTAAGATTAAAATTATGGTAGCTAAACTGGCTTGACCCGTAACTAGAGTTCGGGCAGACTTTCGCACTGTATCGATTCTGCAAAAAAATGTATATTTATGATGACACATAATTAACATTTGGCTAACTCAGCTACTCGACGGATTGCCTAAGCGAGGTATGACCTTCTACCCATTATTTCACCTTAAAATCGTGATTTCAAACAGTCAAGTACGAACTGAAATTTTTCTATTTATTTCTTGGAAGGTTTTTTTTTTTTTTTGCTTCCGGAGGCTTTAACAACAATAAAAAACCTACAAGTTCAAGATAAGAACATCTGTATATATTCGGACAGCCAAGCGGCTATTAAGTCCCTAGTTTCGATGACTTCATACACGAATGACTGCCGCTTGTCTCTAGGGGAGATGGCTGAGCAGCTTTCAATTCACCTTATATGGGTCCCATGACATAGGGACTTCAAGGGCAACTGAATTGCGGATGAACTGGCTAGAAAAGGAACTACCAGCATCCTCCTTCAAGACAAGGAGGGCCTGGGCATACCCATGGCCAGCTGTAAACTGACAATACGAAACTTTATCGCACTCTGTGCAAATAAAACGTGAATCGGACATCGAACACGTGTAGAATCTCGCGGCAAACCTGGCCGACATACTGCAGTAAAAGAACAAAATCTTTGCTGTCTGAATAGAGCCCAGTGCTCATCTGTTATCCGTGCCATCACGGGACACTGGTTGGTAGGAAACCACGCATCCCGGTTGAATGCTCCCCACCATGACTTCTGTAGAAGCTGTGGCGATGAGGAGGAGCTGGAAACGGTGGAACACTTCTTCTGTCACTGCCCTGGACTCGGCAGTTAAAGATTTAGGTTCCTACAGTCACACTTTCTAGATGATCTATCTCAACTCTCTGAGCAGAGTCCAAAATGCCTTTTAAGGTTCATTCAGGCAGCCGGATGGCTTCCTCAACTTTCGAGGGACCTCTCAAGTGGGGAAAATGTGGTGAATTAGCTCACTCTAGCGGTATCGCAAAGGGCTTATCCTTGGCCTAAATGAGTTGGGAATCAGTCCCAACTGCAGCCTTAACCTAACCTAACCTACCTTGGTAGGTTTTCATTACCTTAAAATAGAAGTGTCTAATATTTGAACTTAATGTAGACAAATAAAATCCCATTTAATTCATACCTACGATTTAAGATTTAAAATCTGGAACAAAGAAGTAAACGAAAATTATTGTTGAAACACGTAGGACAGAGGATGAACACATACAAATAAAACAGTGTCCTTTTACTTTACTGAAGCTTCCCGTATGATGACGTCAGCAGTTCAATAGATGGCGCCAGTAGTAACAACAGCTTTTCTGTGCGTACGAAGATGCAAATTAGCTTGTTATTGTTTTTAAACATTCTAACGTTTATATAAAATCTTGATATTTGTTTCAGTTTTATTTGCTTATCAAAATTCAATTACACATCAAATAGAACTTAATATTTACAAAACTCGCCACAGCATCAAATTCGCAGTGGATTGTTACAAACAGAATTAAGTTATATCTATAGTAAGTAATCAAATGGCTTGTGGTCTTCCACAATCTTGGCTGGATTTGGTGAGCTAATAAAGCATTATGCAAATTACTTTTAGTATATATAAGCATTAAATGTATACTCGATATAAATATCCCGCATATTTGTCAAATCGATAAGATTATTAGCAACAAATGCGTCCATAAAACGCTTAAGGCGTCTAACTGCATTCATTTGGAGTGACCAACTTTATTCTTTTTTTGTTGGTCCTTACAAAGCTACCCTCATCTTGTTTAATACGCCACACACACAAACACACACAAGTGCACACGCACACACACAGTTGCGAGAAAGAAAAATCTCAATGACCGTTCTGAAGTGCGTCCGCTGTCAACGGCATTTGTACAACGATTTTCTTCGAATATTTTTTCTTCTTTTTTTTTTTTGTTTTGTTTTTCTTGGTTTTTCTTTGTACAGATTTATGGAAGAAAAAAATCGCCGCAGCAGGGATAGAGAGCAGCGTGCAGCTAGCAGAACGTTGTTGGCATTGTTATGGCAGGACACTCGTTGACAGCAACAACAACAACAACAACAACAACGACGAAGGAAACACGCAAGTTTTGGACAAAACCAAAAAATTTGTGGGTAGTTGAGCGCAGCTGCTTCAAAATATAATAAATAAATAAACATAATTTATAAGTAGCAGATTTTTTACGTCTGTGTTGGCACAAATACTTAAGCATACAAAGAAAAAAAAATATTCTTTTAAAGAGCAACAGCAGCAGCAGCATCAAACGAGAGTATCTGCATCTTTGTATCTGTATCTGTATCTGAGAATCTTTGTATTTTATACTTTGGCCTGTTATGCGAGAGAGAACATCGTTGGTATTTACAGTTCTTTCAGGCGTTATGACAAAGGAAAATGTGCGTGTTTGTGTGTGGTTTTTTGTGGCTGTGTAAGTGTAGCTACGAGTGTATGTGTGTGATGTGTCTGTGTGTGTGTGCAACGTAATCATTTCATAAAATGTTGCATAGCCTTCATTGTTTGTACGCAAGTTGTGCGTAAGCGGCTACGTAATGTAAAACTCACTTAAGTCAGCGTTATGTTACGTATACGTACGACGTACGTATATAAAATCAAAGAACGTCAAATCTTAAGAAAAAAAATTCTTTTTCTTTTTGTCAGAAGTATACGACAATACAGTGCAGCTCTATCGTAAAGCAAGCTTTTAAAAAACCAACAGAATGTAAAATTTCAAAAAAAAAAGTATGGTGGCAAGCATCACACAATATCTTGGGATGCTCCAAGGTCTTGGCAGCAGGTCAAGTCGCCATCTGAGAAGAATGCACAATGCCTGTAGATATTTAAGCATTTAAGAACAAAATCTCAGAATGTATAATTTCCAAAAAAAAAAGAAAATGTGGCTTAAACCTTGAAAAGGACGCTCCAATGTCTTGGTAGCAGGTAAAGTCATCATCTGAGATGAATGCCTGAAAATATTTAACCATTTGAAAAAAACTCTGATTGCACAATTTTCAAAATAAAGTGGTTAATTAAACCTTCAAAACGAATCGTGCAATATCTTGAGGCGCTCCAATATCTTAGTAGCAAGTAAAGTCATCATCTGAGATGAATGCACAATGCCTGAAGATAATCAACCATTTAATAAAATCTAAAAAAGAGGAGTTGGTTAGAACCTTTAAAAAGCTTCTTGCCATATCTTGAGACTCTCCAATGTCTTGGTAGCAAGAAAAATCATCATCTGACAAGAATGCACAACGCCTAAAGATCTTTAACAATTTAAAAGAAAAACCTTATAATATTGAATTTAAAAATAAATTGGTAAGAACCTTTAAAAACCATAATGCAATATCTTGGGAACTTTTGGTACTTTTTTGTAGAAGATTTTTTGGACACGCTAAAATTATACTGTCTAGCAATTTCCACTAAACATTGCCAATCATTCCCAGACCATTGCCAATGAAATAAAGGCCTTCACAAGCTCAATATGAAAAGATGACAACCAATTCGCATGTATTATTGATAAATGATTCTTCCAAAGAGTTCTCCCAGCAATTACAAAGATTGTTGGAAAGTTGAGTTGTGAGCAAATTCAAAATTAAAGAATAGCCACGTTTTATGCCATATTTTGGTCTTCGAGTGGGTTCTAAACCCCGACGTGTGTATGTATTACAGCTCGCAAAAGACTGTCAACCCATTTTTCCGACTTTTGTGGTGTGACCAGACCCGAAAACCCCCTTGTGGATCCTCTAGAAACGCCAATATTTAATTAGAGTTTTAACGAATACAATTTTTAATTGAAGCTTTAACGAATACAATTTTCGATTAGTCTCACATTCATCACACAAGTTAAATTGCACATGGACCGTTTACGAGTCAGCAAAAGAAGAGAGCAGGACGCAAAGAGCACTAGTAAGAAAAAACTTTTTTTTCCATTCTTACTTCTTTTGGGAGTTTATGACCAAAACAATAGCCTCTTTCTCTTGTGTCAACTGAGTCCCTTCGATAATGGTGCTTCCATCTAGGCTCCCAGGGGAAGAAGCTCATCGTATCTACAGCGGAGCAGCCTTAGTAAGAAAACAACAAAACTTTCTTCCTTTCCTTCTCCTCTTGGGAACTTAAGGCAAAAGAATATTCAAAAGAAGCGAGCAGAACGCGGAGAGCTCTATTAAGAAAAACGTTTTGTTTTTTTTCCTTCTCTTCCTTTTAAGTAATCAGTTTCAGTATTATTATTTGATTTTATTTTCGTTCGATCCGGTGATTGGCCCGATGCGACTTATCTCATGTCATCTAACGTCAACTGAGAGTTGACGACCCTTGGTGATAGGGACTTCCTTCTATAGATCAACTCACTTTTTAAGGCGATAGAATCTACATCTTACAAGATGAACGCACTTTTGAAGACACGCGGATTTGTTGCTAGTTTTTCGCTGATGCAATTGAGCTTGTCCAGCGTTATGCAGCATCATTTTGAATCTTCCGGAAAGAATTGGGTATGGGGGGTTTCGGCACGCTGAAGGACCGGGTTTAGTGTGAAGCGTGCCAGGGCCCAGACAAATAATGGGCAATGTTAATTGTATTCTAAGGGTCTATCGTACGGGAGTGGACGGTTCGTTAAGCGAACGAGGAACGTCTTGGATAGGTGTGCAGGGCATGCCAACCAATGCACTTCCCGAGGCACTTGGTGATAGGACTAGCTCATCTTCGACACCCAAGAGAAGGCAAATAATTGGGCAAAGAACATTGAGCACGTCTGCTGATCTGAGGGTATCTAGACGGGCTACCTGGATGATAAGTGGCCATCCAGTAATGCTCCAAGATTTTGACGTTGTGCAATGCTAATGGAAGTCTCCAGTTTCGAATTCAGTGAATCTTCAGCCTTCGCCGTGGGGCCTACAGACACGATCAATTTGGCTCATGAAATAGTTATTTATGTCTAAATTCATATGGGATTGATCATCAGGGATTCGCTTTCCACTGTGTGTTAGGATTTACTTATATGTTGTTTCTAATTAGTGTGCTTTCCTCATCGCGAGTGCAACGGTCGCTAGTATAGGGCTCAAGGTGCTAGCCAGTAATATAGTAAATCGAATCTAAAAATATATTCTCTAATTTTGGTAGATTTTCATAGTAAGAGGTAAAAGGTTAGCTTGTAAATGCTGAAGGAATGAAGTGAAGAATCTTTAAATTAATAGCACTAAGAAGAAGGAATGCGAACTACAAATAAAGTTCCAGCTGGACTCAGTATACCACTATGACATGGACTCCGCATATCTAAAAATTATTTGACAAAGACAGGCAGGTAAAGAATGAAGGAGCTCCTTTGAAAAATATGCATCGAGAAAATATTAATAATTAATAAATTAATAAGGAGAAAATATGAATGGTGACTTCAAAATGTTCTTTAACTACCATTCGACTCTTATCTTTAGGACTACCTACTTTGCGATACGTGTTTAGGTTGTTGGAAAGCTAAGGGTCATTACTAAAGTAATTTGATGCGTAGAATCCGGAGTCAAAATCAGGTCATCACATCGGGATATAAAGATATTTGATATGTACCCAAAAACTGTATAACTTCGAAAAGCCATGGTTTAACTTACCTAACTAGGCGGCACTTAGACCAAGAACAGGCCCTTTGTGGTAGCGATAATGGGAGTAAGAGAAAAGGATATAGAAGAGACAAGAAAAATTGGGGAAATAGAATAAGTTGGAAGTGCATGACCATGCTTAACATGGATTCGAATCCAGGGATGATAGTCCAGTGCACTATCGCTAGATTTTCAATGCCGCTCAAAGAGCTATAACTTTGCGAAGAAATCGTAATTGATTGCTTCAACTCTTAAATTAAAGTTTAAGAGTGGTACTAAGTGATTTAACTGGAGAGACAGCCCACAAAAATATGTTGCATCCTGAACATAACCTAAAAACTAGGAAAAAAAATCAATTTTTTTAGATTTACATCTAATATATCTCAAAATCCTGACAGGAAAAGCCAATTCTAATTCCGGATTCAGATTCTTCGCATCAAATTATTTCGGTAAATACTCTCAGCTTTCCTATTCCTACAACTGATATGACACTGGTATTTGTGGACCTCTGCAATCTCACTCTAATTTACATTAAAGAACTATGTTAAAACAAACACAATGTTTGAAAAAAAATTCAATTTCTCCGCGAAAAGAATTCTTCTAAACGAGTTCCCCATTCAGCTCTCTCTATTTTAACACGAAAAATTATTTCAGTATTAGACGTCTTTGATTTATTTTGTGAATGAATCAAAATGTCTCTAGTCTGCTTAATTCGTTTGCTGCGTAAGGTCTTTTGTGAATAGGCTTTACGATATAGCCACCCAAATAGATTCGATTGTTGATCAAGCAGTACATCTATCAACGACAATAATACTTTTCCGAATTAAAAGTTAGTACTTTTGGTTAAGCACCCAAGAGACCACCAAGAACTTGAAAAACCATAAATAATCTTAACCCTTAACATTAGATTAAATGAGCTGTAAGGCCACAGGCTCTATTAAGACACTAAAGCCTGCACACCTTGGACTAAGCATATGAGCGACCCATTTTATATGGCACTTTAAGCTGTCAAAAACATGATACACGCCCCTTTTTTTTTGTGTTTTTTGTTGCTTGCCAACCCCCTTGAAAAAAAAGTATATAATAAAAAGTGAGAATAAAACAAAGGAATTCTTTTTTTATATTTTTTTTTTTTGCCGGCTGGCTAACCGGAAGTCAAAAACATAAACGAACTAAAAGCCGCACTCAGCAACAGCTCGCGCATATATAATACACTTTGCACGCCCCTCGCCACACACCCCTACACACACTCGGTAGACAAGTACACCCGTACGGAGAAGAGAGGCTGGAGGAAGGACACCCACAAGCTCACACTTGGAAACACATTCAAATGGTTCCATATTTCTTGACAATTTAGGACACCATTAGCGAGAAATTATTACTGGGCGACGACGTTGCGCAGGCAGACGCCAAGTTGAGGATTGCAGTACGCATGGAAATAGTAGAAAACCGGAGCAGGGTGAACCAGTACCAGAACCAGCTAGGATGCGGTAGGTAGTGGGCCAAAAAATTTTTGGCATTGCCAGTCGACGGGCAAAACGACAACACATTGACATCACACACACTTACTCTATTTTTGGGCGAAGAGAGAGGGAGGTGCGCCAAAAAAAAAAGTGAGCGCAAGCTAGATGTTAAAAAAAGGAGAGAGAACAAAATGAGCAAGGACAATTTTAATTTGTGGAAACGAAGCTGAAATGCTCTTGCGGTGAATTTAGAGCATTGCCAACTGAAAAAAATATACATTTTTTGTAAGATGTAGATGACGGATTAGAATCTTAGTTGAAAGGATTATGAAATTGGTTTCAGAGGCGAGCGGCCACGTAATTCTAGCCCCTACTTACTACATCAGAAGCGCGATCGAGGCACTGCTTAAGTTATTTCCCAATTAGTTTATAAAGAACGCTAATCGCGAACGCGGGTGTTTGTTGTTTCCTTATGATGACTTCGCCGCTACCTATGCGGAGCTATATTACTATATTTAGCAATTTTTAAGAAGTCTTATTTAGTTCCATTACTTATTTTTTACGCCCTCTAGCAGAATATTTTGCAAGTGTGTGACGTGACTCTTTCTGGCATTGTGGCCGGTATTGCTAAATCTCGGTTTCATGAAACCGAAGAGGTCGGTTTAGAATCTAAGATAATCTGGATTATGAAATTATTTTTAAGGCGAGTCGAATTCTTTTAAATGTAATTTTTTTGTAACTAAATAAGATTTTAGTTTTGTTCCTACATTGGACATAGTGAAATGAATTCACTGAACATTTATATCATCGTATCGTATATCGTAAATTATAGATAGTCAACATGAAAATATTATTTATAATTATTTTAATAATGTCTTCGATGTATCTCTTATATACAAGGTTGTATTACACAGGTCAACATGGTTCAGTTGTTGGAAAGCTAAGATCCATTTCCGAAGTAATTTGTGCGTAGAATCCGAATCCGGCGTCAGAACTGGCCCATCACGTCAGGATTTTGAGATATTTGAAGTTATGTACCCAAGAAATAGCTTTTTTTCCTACATTTGAAGTATATAACCTCAAATACTCTCGAAATCCTGACGTGATGGGCCAGTTCTGACGCCGGATTCGGATTCTACGCACCAAATTACTTCGGAAATGACGCCCTGTACATAACCTCAACAGTAGGAAAAAACGCCGTTTTTTGGGTACATAACCTCAAATATCTCAAAATCCTGACGTGATGGGCCAGTTCTGACTCCGGATTCGGATTCTACGCACCAAATTACTTCGGAAATAACCCTTAGCTTTCCAACAACTCACATGACCTGTGTAGACCTGTGTTATCTTGCTATTTTAAAGAAATTTTAATGCCTTCCATTACTAATTTTTTGTGTCCTCTAGCGGAATATTTTTTAATGTGATGAGATTTTTATTTCTTGTTTCTGACTTTCGATTTTTTTTCCAGCTTTTGTGGAACCTAGCGTATTCAATATTATTTTTTATTTTGCTAAACTTCAAGAATTTTTTTTTAATAAAAAATTTAAATTTAATAAAAAAAAAAATTTTAAATTTAATTCATGATAACTTTTCTAACAATTTTTTATTCATGATAACTTGTTTTCTAAATTTTTTTTTTTAATTTATTAACGATCAGAAGAAATATAACCGTCAGATAATTTTTAAATAAAACGAATCCAATTCAATTTGGAAAAAAAAAACGAAAACTAGATTCTTATGCATCACACAAAAAAGTTTTTAAAAACTGAGGTTTGGTTCTTATGTTTGGAAAAAAGAATATCTCGACGCAGACGATTTAATTAAAAAATTTAGGGCGGGGATTGGTATAAACTCTTGTCAACAGATTAGTTTTATTAATAAAATAATAAAGATCAGATGTACGTACTCACTTGGTATTTCAGTAGTTTATAATGATTTTTAAAATAATTTTTAAAATCATGATGGAAATAGTTATTTTTACATACCTGCAATAAAAAGAAGGTAATTTTATTTAATGATTAATTCAAAAAATGTTGTATATTATAATCCAATCATTGTAGATTTTCTTAAAATCATTCAATATTATAAATAAATAGAAAAGGTAATTAGAACCTGAACCTTTATATTTACTATATTAGCATTCTTCATAAACTCAAAATATTATAAAAAAAAAACTTTGAAATAAATTAAATTTAATTGAAATTAAAAAAAAAACTTCCAATACAATATATACCTGACATATTGATTAAAAAAATATAATATATATATAAAAATATATATATAATATATATCTTTATTCGTTTAGAAGATATGGCTTATAAAAAATAGTCCAAAAATGAAAAAACCGATATTCAGTTATCGATAACTCGATAAATAATCGGAATTTTGCAATAAAATTGGGCGTGGCTTCTAATGGCTAGCAGCTCTACCAACTGTGTAAAAATTATCAAAATCGGAGAAGGTCGCCAAAAAAGTGGCCCGCTTCACTTACTTTCGCCGATATACATTTTTTTTTTGTAATTCCATGCCAATATTTATTTTCTATTTGGATTTCACAACCTAAACGACAGTTAATATAAAAAATATTATTCCTATTCGTTATATCCATAATATTCAATTGTTTTTTGTTGGGTGCCCACTGAACAAAGCGAGCAGGTGGCGAAGCCCTTTGGTAATAAATTTATCTATAGAAATATCCTGAAATTGGCAAATATCAAATTAAATTAATTCATAATGTATTAAAAAATTTAGTCGTCGTGCGAATATAAATTATAGTAGATTACATTAAAAATGACCATCGTAAAAAAGTATTTTTTAGGAAATTTTGGGTCGTTAAATATAAAAAATTTTTTTTTTAGAATAGTTTTCGAGATATTTTCAAATACATTTTTTGGGACCTTGTTTCAGTTATTCGTTAATATCACGTAAACAAATTTTTCAAAATACAAAGGTATTGCTTAAAAAAATGTTGTCATTTTCGTGTTTCCCGACCCAAAATTACCTTAAAAACCATTATTTCATGAAGGTTCATTCGATGTGCCTTAAATTTGTAAACTAGTGTTAACAAAACCTTATTTTGCATAAATGCGATTATTTACAATCATTGTATCAATAAAAATATATAATCGCATCTGATCTAAGATTTAGACAATTTTGTCTTATTTAAAGTAAACAAAATATTTTTTTAAATTTTAAGTTGATAATATTGCTTCTATAAATTTTAAACTAAAGCTGAAATCGAGAAATCAATTATTTCTCAAAGGATTTCGTTAAGTCAGTTGAACTATAAAGTGGTTGAAAAAAATTCTTTAAAGTGAAATATATTTTTTTTAACCCATTTTAAACATCAGATCCCATCTGGATTCTTAGCAAGTGACACTGGTCATACCGCACTTATATATTCCCTTTCTGACGCATCGATCTGCTCTAGATCAGATCTTATGATCACGGAATTATTTCATATCAAGAAATTTAGATCTCTTCTCCCAAGTCGGGAGACTTCCCATCTGGATTCTTAGCAAGTGACACTAGTCATGCCGCACTTATATATTCCCTTTCTGACGAATCGATCTGCTCTAGATCATTATGATCACGGAATTATTTCATATCAAGAAATTTAGATCTCTTCTCCCAAGTCGGGAGACTTGGGCTGATGGCAGCCCCTTTGGAAACCCTCAGTGGCCACAATGGTTCACGGATGGATCCAAAGCTGAGCAGGGTGTAGGTGTTGGAATCGTTGGACTCAACATCAGAATGAGCATCTGGCCCAGAGTCTTTCAAGCGGAGATTCATGCCACAGGGAACTAGGGGAGAAAACATATGCATTTATTCAGAAAAAAAGACGTGCTATGTTTGGTACCTGGACACTCAGGAGTGGATCGTAACACAATCGCTGACGATCTAGCACGACAGGGTGCCTCCACTCTGACTACATCTCCTGCGCCGTTTTGTGGTTTTGGTTGGTCCACAATCAAAACCGTGATTAACAAATGGGCTGCAGGAGAACATAGGAGATACTGGTTCTCCTTACCGGGGCTGCGTCAAGCAAAAGTGCATGCCAAACCTCAGGATATGATCAAGACAAAAGGTCTTGGGAGAGCGGACTTAAAACTCCTGGTAGAATAGCTATCTGGCCACCACACTGTTAGATACTATCTACAGAAAATTGGCATATCGGACTCTTCAGAGTGCAGACTCTGTCTAGAAGACGATAAAGCCACCAGACATATTCTCTGTGACTGCCATTATGGACAGAGCCTGTCACATTGGAATAGAACCCAATTAGTCCCTTTTATTTTAGGTCAATATCAATAATAGACCTACTACTATTCATGCGGAAAGCGGTAAGTCCTTAGATTTAATTTAAGGGTATGATACAAAAGACCTTTTGGCCGCAGTGTCCAGCCTCTTTTTGAGAAACCCTTTTTCGGAAAAAAAATCAGGTTACAAAATTGGTAAACACACACCTCATTTTGAACAATTTTGTACCTCTAAACTAAAAATTAATGAGTATAAAATTTTTGGTTTTTTCAACAATAAATTGAAACCTTATTTTTTCAACAATAAATTCAATCCTTCCTTTATTCCTTCTTAAAAAAATCATCTTAAGTGATAAAATTCATCCGAGACTCTTCCAATTATCGAACAATACACCAAAATGGCGTTACCGCCACATGAAGCCTTGACCTTCCTAATTTCAAATAAGTTACTTAATGCGAATGTCACGCCTCTTAATTGATTTTATTCCAAAAACAATTTTTATTTTTCCTATAGCTTAGGAAATATGGTTTTTCAAAGAAAGCCTAAAAATTAAAAAAATTATTTTCAGCTATCGACAACTCGATAAGCAATCGGAATTTTGAAATAAAACTTGACGTGCTTACTATTGGATAGTAAAGCTAATAAATAAATGAAAAATTCTTAAAAGATTTACAAAACATTTTTTGTTAGCGCCCATACCCCACTCAGTTAGGGTATTAAAAATAGGCAGAGTATTTTGGAGAGCGCGCAAAACTTATGTGGGTGCTTAAGTGAACCATTAGCGCCGCGCGTCATTAAGTTGTTTCCGCTTCGCACATTTCTTCTTCTGTTTATGTGCACCAAGGCGGCTGGAGCAGGAGCAGAAGAAGTTCCATCCATTCCACCATCAGAGTTCCAGCATCACTTTCAGCATCGGTACTATCGACAAACACCAACGGAGTAGGCCTTGCCAGAGCCGCATTCCCCCTGCCAAATGGCATTGGAGCACGTACTCGTGCGCGTATTGAGGCTTGTAGGCCACATCATTAATGGTTATAGACTAGCAGCGCTCTTACCCAGGACACTGGCAGTTAGTTCCGTTTGCCTTTTTTTTCCCTCCTTTTTCAATTTCACGATTTTTTTCGTTTTTGAATTTTACTTGTGGGCTTTTGTAATTTCACTGTAAAGCGTCTGGCATTTTGAAGCGCTGCGGTTCATTGACCAGCCATAGGCGTGTTGATTTATGTGCCAAGTTGTTTCTGGTGTATCTATGTGTGTGTGTGTGTGTGTGTGTGTCGGTGTGTGTATCTATGTGAGCAGGCAACCGTAATCATTTAAATAGGCTCAACTTGTTCAACATTTGCCGAGTTTGGCAAATTGATAAGACATTAAATTGCCGCCAGCAGGCGTAGAGCAACTGAACCATGGCGTCAACAGAGTCAACAGCAAGCAACAACAACAACAACGACCACTCACAGCAACAACTCGCAACATGCAACAAACAACAACAACAAGAAGCACAAGCAACATGGAACTGTGTCAAGCGCAAAATTCAATTAAACGCAAATCAGTGCAAAAATCACTGTCACTAATACAAGCATATATACACACACACACACAGACCACACACACCTACACTGCTACTGATTCATACATAGAACGGCCGCAGGCAAACATGGCCAACTGGCAACTTGGCCAACTGGCAGCTTGGCCAACTGCCCGATCTATGTCCATGGCCACATTGCGCTCAATGCCTTCCGCTTGATGCTTTCGCTGGCGCACCTTTGCCTGCCAAACGCGGCACTTAAAATACTAACACTAACACCCACAACAGCAGCAGATACACAGATACAAACACACAAATACACAAACACATTAAAGCATATATACTTAAACAAACTTACAGTCAGTTGCAAAATTTTACAAACACCTATTAGGTGTCTTAATAGAGCTCATCCCGATTTCTTTAGGCGTTGCGTTGATAAGGAGGAACTAAAGACGCAGTTTCTGTCACTATCCAGGATTATGGAAAACAAGGTTACGCTTTCTCAAAATCATACTTTTTTACTGACTTATCTAAGCTCTTACAAATGATTCAAAGAAGCTTCTCGAGGCTTATCCGGGATACCGGATGGACATGACTTTTAAAATCATATAGAGGATATCCTACTGGTGGGATATGGTGGTCTAAGTTCTACCCAGCGGCAGCACGACTCCCTTAGTCCCTTTGGACTTTGGAGTTGGGACGGGAAGCCCCAACTGCCACCCTAACCTTTCATAGGTAAAAATAGGTTTTGACTTGAAAAAAGTAGCATGCTGGAATTTCTCTTGCTTTAATGTTTTAAGGACAATCTAAAAAGTCTATAATCAAAAGGTGACCAGTCTCCCCCGGTTGGGTTCTCCATTACTTCGACATATGTTTGAGAATTTTCATCTCGAATTCTATACGTCGCACTCAAAAACTACTAAAGCAAAAAAATTATCAAAATTGAATTTAAAATTGTATTTTTAATGTAAGATATATCTAGGAGTTCATATTTTGGCGAGGTAGAGGGCGACAAAATCTACACTTTTCTAATTTTAACCACCTTTTATCAAAAAGGTGTACCTGTGTATCAAAAAATTATAGATCTTAAAAATAATAGACAAAACTGTATTTTGAATTATGTAAGTATCTCTAGAAGCACCCAAGTTAGAACGCTTTAGAGTTTTCCCGTTCCTTGAAAAACTTGCAAGCGGTGCGTTACGACCAGCAAGTAAGCGCCCTCTGCCATTCAAAATGTTCATAGGAAGGGATTTATTTTCCAAAATCCAATGTTATACCTTAACAAGGACATTTCTATTTGGATAAATATTTTTTTTCGTAGCTAAAGAAACTGATTTCTACCTCATCCAAAAATCTTAATTTTTAAACAATGATAATTCTTCAAAAAACTAATAATTTGCAAAGACAAATCTTGATTTATCAATAAAAATACTAATTTTTCAAGATCAACCTTAAATAAACAAAAAAACATCATTTTTCCAAAAAAAATAAAATTATTGACATCAATAGTTGTAAAAAACTTTATTTAGTCAAAGCCTTCGTTAAGGAACAGCATCATAATCTATGTTTGAGAATAAGAATAATAATTAGAAAGCTCCAAGCAACATAATAGAAATCATTAAAAATAACGAAGAGAAAAATAACCGAATCCTATTCATCTTTTTACGAAATGTTAAGCAAAGTTAAAATCAATTTGGTCAGGGTAATAATAGAAATTGCAATAGACACGTTAGTCATTCTCTCGATAGAAACATCTATGTCACGCATATTTTAATGCTAGAATACCCAAGTTAAGATTTGAAATTCTTATAATCAGAATGGATCTGACAGCTCATAAAAGGAAAATAGTGTTTATTAGTGATTAAACGAGATGCGGACAATTTTTTACGACGACTTTTTCGATTATGAGGATTTTTACATAATATTAACCACGTGAGATTTTATTTCAAAATTCCAATTACTTATCGAGCTAACGAAAGCTGAATATTAAGATTTTGTACCCTGTACCTGAGTGTACAAAAGGTATATTATGTTTGAGTCGTCGAAGGCACCCCAAAGTTACCAAAAATATGATCAGGGGTACTAGAGACGTCGTTATACCCATGTCCGTCTGTCCGTCTGTCTTTCCGTTTGAATGCCTAGATTTCAGAGATGGTAAGAAGTAAAGTAACCAAACTTTCACATTGGATCCCATATTATTCCATAGGAGACAAGTTTATTCTATTTTTTGATATTTCGGCTATCAGGTTATCATAGGGGTGTTTCAGAGGACCTCGAAAAAAAACCAAAAGTTTTAGATGGATTATTCTTTTGCTTGTAAAGCTATCGTACCCAAATTTGTCAATCGGACTGATCGGCCAAAATATCGATTTTTGTACAAAATTCGATATGATTCTTTTGTTTATGAAGATATCGAAAACAAATTTGGCACTCTAAATGTTTAAGCGTACCCAAGCACTGTACCAAATTTCATCAAAATCGCTTGACTATATTATATAGCTCCCAAATGAACGATCGGTCAAATTAAAATTTTTGCTTAAAAATTCTTCTGTTCTTAGTTGTTTATGAAGAAACCTATTTTGGTAATCAAATGTCCTTGGTGTTCTTAAGCAATATACTAGATTTTATTGCAATGCAGTGGTACAGAGTATCCCAAAGTCATCCGCGCTCGACTATAACGTACTCTATATTATTTATTAGATTTTCTCAATGCGAGATTTACATAGTCTATAGGTTAAACGTCTCAGCTGATTCCGTCATGATGAGCGTAAACAAGAAGAAGTTCCTGAGAATAAGGTTGTGAGAATATATGATATCAATGAGTAGAGAAGACGTGCCTAAGACAGACGCTGGAGAGCCATACAAAAACATTTGATTAATGTCAAACATAGTTGTTATCGGAACAAATATACTGGAGATAATCGAAACATACATTTTTGAGAAGCCAAAGTTCAAATTGGCATTAAAAAAGGAAGCGCAGTTGGAAGAGTGTTGATCTTAAAACTTAAAGTCTACTAGAGTTCTAGGTTCTTGCACTATGTCAAGAAAGGAAGTCTTGTTGAAGTCTCGGCTAAGGTGCAATTATTCCATGTTCCAAATTGTTTCCGTAATTTCATTCCTAAAAGTTGTCATCAAGAGGGACCTTTGGCTCTAATTATTTGTATTAGTTTGGCATTCAAATGAGTGGGAAACGATTGGCTCAAAGATCCTAGACTGTTGCTGGGGCTGCCAGCTAAGTCACCAGACTAACTTCCAGACTCAAAGAGTCTGGGTACAGCGCACTTCTCAACAGACAGGTGAGCCAAATTACAAACATTTAACCAAAAACTTAAAGATGTACGAATAATTTTTGTACTGAGTGTATAAGAACGTTACGCTCATATAAATGGCAACAGCTTGCAGCAGTGTGCAATGTGCAACGTGGCGTATGCGTGCTGTAAGTTGATGGCAAATAAAACCCATGGGCGGGTCAGCCATTACGGGTTAAATGGATTTGATGAGCGTTTATATGCTAGTCCTCTTTGGGGTCAACAGTTCTCTTCTAATTATGACAAAGAGCTGCATGTGCATGTGTGTGTGTGTGTGTGTGTATGTTTATAAGTGTGTTAGTGCCTATGTGTGTACATGTTTGTATATCTATGTGAGTGTGTATTTGTGGTTACCCTGCACTTGCTGCAAATTAGCAAACGATATTCTTTCAATCCAGAGAGCTTACAAACACACACATACACACATTTGCAAATACACATGCATGTATGTGTGTGCTTGGATTGGAAAAAACTTTTATTGTTCTTAATTAAAAGCTAGTTTAAGTAGGGAGTTAGGTTCATTATGGTAGACCTACCGCAGAAACAAATGCAAAATATCCGCTGCTATAGATGTAAATAGAGCAAATATTACTTTAAATTTTTAGCGCTTTAACATTCGGTTATTCTGCATATTTCGAAATCCTTTCCAGGCTGGAACAACTCGACGATAATGCGTTTTGCGAGGAGTATCCCTTCCCATGAGGAGCAAAAATTATTGTTTCTTTGAAAAACTGTCAAGATGCTTCGCGAAGGATTTCAAACTAATCAATAGACGCACCCTTGGTCCAGATTGTTACACCTTTAATGGTTGCTTTGAGAGTCGGAGAAAAAGGCAGACGCATACATTTTGGAAGAACCTTTGTGTAGACTTATTGGACTTTGTTACACACAGAAGAAGCATTGTCTACATCGTCACAAGTTGATAATTTGCTGAATTTGAAAGCAATATATCTTAGCCTTAGTGACTTGAAACTTGGTTTCCTTCCACTCAATTTATTGTCCTTAGATATGTTATCAAAGCACATTTTGTAGATAAAATCTCATAAGAAAGCTCAAGTTGGACTTAGCGCAAATAAATCCTATTCTATATATAGCAACTAACTAGTCAAACTCTCGAACAACTTGGCTTAGTCGTTGCGGCCAACTGGATTTGCATGTTTATTATGCGGTGGCTTTATGGCTGCAATGGCAATAATTAAGGCTTATTTACAGGCTTACAATGCACGCAAACAATGGCGGCAACAATTAGAGCAAATATAACAACAGCAACGACAACAACAACAACAGCAACAAAAGCAAGGACAAGAGCAACCAAAGCTTCAGCTGCAGCTGCAGCTTACCTGTCCGGCAACATATTGACAAACAATGTAATCGACACGAATTTCCTGTGCAAGGACCAGCACGGATTTTCTGTATAGATTTCCGAGCGTGTATATCAGTGGGTGGGTCTGGCCGTGTGTTTGGGGAGAAGGTGGCAAGTGCGGACCTACGTCCACAAACTATGTTTTTGTGTGTATGAGCTTTTGACGGCTCATATTGGTAATTATTTGCGCATTGGCACAAGCGCTGCCTGAAGTTAATGCCACATAAATGGCCAACTGGCTAAAAGTCATAGCGTTTGGAAACATCAGCTTACACAAATGTTGACCATATGTTGGCTAAGGGTATATGCGTGGGTAAAGGTGTAGACGGAGGTTTAGGCGGGAGTGTAGGCGATTGATAGTTGTTGATGAGGGTGCAGATGACTGTATAGGTGACGTTGTTGATCGGTGTGTAGGTGACGAGGTGGTAATGGAGAGGCCTTTAGTGCATGGTGAGGGTGTAGGTGAGGCTATAGGTGAGGATGCTGGTAAGGTGGCATAGGGATGGTGTAGGTGAGGGTGTTGGTGAGGGTTTAGCTGAGGTTATCGGTGAGCTGTGAAGGGGAGAGGAGGGTGTAAGTAAGAGTGTAGGTGAGGGTGAATGTGATGGTGAAGTTTTGAGTGTAGATGAGGGTTTTGGTGAAGTTGTCGATCGGTGTGTAGGTGACAAGGCGGTGATGGTGAAGCGTAGAGTGCTGGTTAGGGTGTAAGTGAAGCTATAGGTGTGGGTACGCTGGTAATGATGAAGATGAGGATGTAGGTGAGGGTGTAGGTGAAGGTGTAAGTAAAGGTGTAGGTGATGAAGATGAGAGTGCCGATGAGAGTGCCGAAGAGAGTGTTGGTGAGGGAGATGATGAAGGTGATGGTCTGCATGATGGTGTAGATAAGAGTGTATAGGATCATAGATGAGCATATAGTGCTCAGGTATTGGTGACAATTAAGTTCTTGATGGTGAGGATGCAACTGACTGTGCAGGTATTCATCGGTTTGTAGGTGAGTCTGTATTCAAAGGTATGTAGGCTATGATTAGAATAGATTTGGTAGTAGTGTCGGAGAAAGCGTGCAGGTGAGGTTGTGAGTTTGGGTGATAGTGGGGGTACAGGTGACGAGTGTAGGTGAGAGTAAAGATGTAGGATAAGGTGCTGGTGAGGATGTTGGTAAGAGTGTTGGTAAGGATGTTGGTAAGGGTGTAGGTGAGGGTGAAAATAAGAGTGCTGGTAAGAATGTTGGTGAAGGTGAAGGTGAGGGTGATGGAGAGGGTCAGCATGATGGTGATAATGAGAGTGTGTATGATCGGAATGTGACGGTTCATGCGAGGGTGCAGATGGTGGAGGTGACGTTGGAACTAATTATGCAAAAGTTGATCGGCTTTTAGATGAGTATATTCAAAAGTATTCAGGTAATGATTAGAATAGATTTGGTAATAATGTCGGATTGGGTGGAGAAAGAGTGCAGGTGAGCGCGTTAGTTCGGGTGACAATGGGGGTACAGGTGAGGGTTTAGGTGAGAGTGTAGGTGAGAGTAAAGGTGTAGGATAGGGTGCTGGTGAGGGTGTTGGCAAGGGTGTAGGTGAGGGTGAACATAAGAGTACTGGTGAGAATGTTGGTGAAGGTGAGGGAGAGGACGATGGAGAGGGACTGCATGATGGTGATAATGAGAGTGTTTTTGATCTGAATGTGACGATTTATGCGAGGGTGCAGATGGTGTAGGTGACGTTGTAACTGACTATGCAGGTGTCGATCGGTTTGTATTCAGAGCTATATGAGTAATGATTAGATTAGATTCGGCAAGAGTGTCAGAGAGGGTGTAGAAAATGTGCAGGAGTGAGCTCGGGTGATAGTGGGTGTGCATGTGACGGTGTAGGTAAGGGTGTAAGTAAGTGTGTTGGTAAGGCTGTAAATGAGAGTGAGGTACGTGCAGAAGTAGAAGACAAGTAGAAGGCACAGATGAAGGTGAAGGTCGAGGGTGACATTGCAAGTGGAGGTGACGTTTTAGGGGTACGTACCTTCGAAGGTGGTTGTGTTGGGGGCTATGGGTGAGAGTGTTCGTGAGTGTGTTGATAACGGCTTAGGTGAGGGAGTAAGTGATAGTAGTTGCGGTTGTAGATCAGTGTGTAGAAAGATAACAAGTAAGGGTGTAGTCGAGGATGACGGTCCGAGTGTAGGTAAGGGTGTTGTGATGGGAGTAGAGAACGGTGCAGATGAAGGTCTTAATCGGTGTGTAGGTGCGCATACATGTAAGAGAGTAGAACACTGTTGTGGTGTTGGCGAGGTTTTAGCAGAGTGCAGCCAATGTTTTAGGTGAGGGTGTAGGTATTGCTATTGGTGAGGTTGGTAGTGAGTGTTCAGGTGAGATATTAGATGAAAGAATAGGTTAGGTTGTCGGCGAGTGTGTTGCTGTAGGTTCAGGCTGTAGTTGTGAATTTAGGTGAATGATTTAGTGAGGCTTTAGGTAGGAAGTTTTGTAAGTATACAGGTTAAGGTGCAGTTACTGGCTTAGGTCAATGAGTTGGTAAGGGTGTGCAGTGTATTGAGCGTGTTACGCGTCGTGCATACAACTATCGGCAGCTTCGATTAGCTGCATTGCCCGCCAGTTGCTCTAATGCAATTGTAATGAGCTGCAAAGCAAGTTAGCTGCTAAAATGCAAATGCAAGCTGCCAAAGCGATCGATATAAAGGCATGTGGGAGTATGTGAAGGTTGTGAAAAAACAATAAAAGTGAAAAAAGTTTACTCAAAGCGTACACTGCAAAAATGATATGGTATAATCGAGTTGATGGTTGACAGTGGAATAAATAAACCGTCAAAAAACTGAATAGATTTTTGCATTGTATATTATTTTATGTACAAAGAGTATAATTGTGCGAAATTTCAACCCTGTGGTTATAATTCACAAAATGCTTACGGAAGAGTTAAGCTTCAACCACTTTCCGAAGCAATGATCAGAATATGGTTTTTAAGACCGTGTTTACTACTACATGAAAGTAAGTAAATATAATTAAGATGTTCCTATTCCTTCCTTCGCTAAGCAAACTTAAGCACATGTGTGAACCCGATAAACCTAAAAGTTCTGTGTGTTGATTCAAAAATTAATTCGCGCCATTAACATTTCTGCAAAGACTTCACAATACCTTGGATTTTTTTCGATATAAATGGGTTAAATGTAAAACTTTCTTTTTACAGTGTAACTCAAATAAATTTCATTGCACACAAAGCGGAGCTTGAGCGCGAACACTTTTCTCTTGGCGTTTCAACAGAAAATAAAATGCTCGATTGCGCCTGAGAAGCAATTCGGTTTATACTTTAACCGGGGGGGTTATTTTTTTTGTATTTTTTATGCGCCCAACACAAACAATTTGCACGTAAAAGCAATAAACTGTGCACATGATTTGCCTTTTGTCTGTGTAAAAGGTACACTCCAGACTCGTTGCTCCATTGCCAGAGTTTACCCCACTCTCGGGGAGCTGGCACTTTGACTAAAGCCACTTTACGACAGAAAAGGAATCTCTAGCCAAGCAACGACTGGGTTGATGTCGAGGAATACGACAATATCATTTCAAATTGTTTTCAATCAAATGTGACTTGAATCTGTAATTCGTATGCAAACGAGCAACAACTTAGCTTAGCTCAGTCAGTTCCAGACAATACTTCATTCTGATTGACATGAAATGACAATCTCTATCGAAATAACATAAGAAAAACAAAACTTTGCTTAAATTTGTTAACTTTTTTGTAGATCATTTATGGGAACTTAATGTTGGAGACCAAAATAACGTTAGGAAATGCCTGAAAGTTATCGCTGGAGGTCGGTAAGAAATACTCTCTTGGTTAGAATACCATTCGACATACAGAGATGAAATTGGTATAGACAAATAAGTGTAAAGATGTTAAGATGGGCGGTATGATATTATCTACGGAAAACATTGAGGTCCATTTTTCGGAACTAGGCCGAATGTTCCTAAATTCAGCTTAGCCTTGAACCACAAGGACCAGAAATGCAAAATATTCCATACAGACTAAGTAGCTATCGTCCTTATAATTTTTTGAACATGTAGGTGTACAATTTAGTCCCATAACAAATTAAATACCTTAGAATGTAGAAATATGGTATATTTCGAAAAAAAAAAAAACGTTAGTCAGGAAGATAATTGAAATTTTTTAAAGACAGGTGCGCTTATATCTTATTATACCTATACATTCAACAAGTAAAGTGACCTAATAATTTAATCGTAAGTTGGTACAGATAGACATAATGTCAATTTTTTTTTAGATTGTCTCTTTCACTCTTCAAAAATTCTGTATATTCGGTCATAATGCCAAAGGGTGAAATAACCACACCTTAAATGGAATTTTATCCTCACCATTTAACATCACCTCATTCCTTCATCGACAGGTTTTCCGCTTAAGCTATTTTCGCCACAGACTGGTTTTTCCACCAGATCCTCCTCCAATATGTCCATCTCTACCAGGTCGTTCTTCACACCATCACTTCTTCACTATCAGATTTTTCTGTTCCACCAGCTCTCCTCTACCCGACTACCCTCCCAAACCTGCATCTTCTTCTTTAGGGTATCCTCCCCATTCTCTAGGACTTCCACAGAATACTCCACCGAATCGTTCAACAATAACTGATCCTACTCCTCCACCGATTCCTCATCTTCCACCTGATTATACTTCCCCGCCACATCTCCCACCATCACCAGATACTCCTCTTCCATCGAATCGTCCTCATCCACCTGATCCTACGCCTTCAACGAATTTTCCTTTTCATCCCTCACTTGCGTGATAGATAGATTGATTTGCATAACGACTTCGCTCTTTTTTTTAATGCTACCGACTATTGTAGCAAAATAAATACAAGATTCGAATAAACGACGTAAAAAAATGAGAATTTTACATTTTATTAAAAGTAAATGAAATTATTCAGGCATATTCTGCACGTAAGTATAGTATGTCTATATCTTCCCAAAAAATTCTGCAATATTTCTCCTTCTATGCAGCCTCCTCTGCAATGGCATCCAGAAGAATCGCATGCTCCTTTGCCGCAAAACGAATATGGTGAAGGTGGGCCATTACCACAGACTCTTACCAAGCAGATAGAACGAAATATTATAATGCGAATTGCTTTATATGTCCAGCATCTAAGAGAACCAAAAGGTAATTGAAACTTTCACCTAGTTTGTGGACAGCACTTATTAGACGGTTTAGATCTTTCGGTTTGGTGATCGTAGTCGCCATATAGTTGCATCTCATGGGTAATACATTTTTAATTCAGCTTGATCCTTTTTTTCTTTTTTGCACATTGTACCGACAGGAGAACCAAACCAATAACCAACTAGATAGTAACTGACATTATCGTTCAACAAATATCTTCCATGATCAAGGATTCAATTAACGTAGGTGCGGATCATAGATTTGGTCTTGCGAAGAGAATTTAAACTCATTTTTCCAGACATGGGGCGAAAACCGCCGTGGATCCTTAGATTACCAACCGATATATTCACTATTACTTGATATTTAAAGTCTTCATTTCTCAAGGCGTTTAATTGCTTTTGAGACCCACGCCATCTTTTTGGTTTAAAAATATAACATTGAGGCAATTTCGAATCCTACTTACTAGCCTAGCTTTTCAGCCCCTTCAAGTTTTTTTGTCTTCGAAACCGATTGTTCATCAACTATGCTATCGATTGTTTTTACGCAATAAAGACATTATTTAAATATCAGAAACAACAAGGTCATATTTTTAACTTTTATTCCAAGTAGAGTAAAATATTCACTTATTTATTAAGCATAATATACTTTTTCGATTTTATCCTCTCCATGTCTTTTTAAAAAATTTTTCAATGGGTCTCCTTGTATGCAGCCACCTAAGCAATTGCATCCAAAAATATTGCACCATCCAACGCCGCAATAAAAACGTAACCACGGAGGTCGGCCATTAGCACAAATTTTTGACCAGCAGACGGAGCGATATCGAAAATCAGTAATGGCGTGGTCAAAATTCCAGCAGGGATAATAACCATGCTTTAAATGAAATTTTATCCTATATTTCCAGCAGCATGTTGTTCTACCTCTAGGATGTGCAATTTCTTGTGGACCGTCTCCGTCAAACTCAACTATTTCTGCACTGCGATTTTTGTCTCCTACTAGACTTACTCGTACTATCTCTCCGGGATCATATTGTCTGGCTGCACTGTATCTTCCTGTTTCAGTGGATCGAACGCCTTCTAATTCTGCTCCGCCACCCGACCGTCTTGCCATTGTTTGATTGTAATACTTTACTTCATCATTTTCTGATTTTTGTTGTGTTGACACAAGCATACTTATAACGCCTAGACATAGTATAAGCTTCATTATGTGGCCAAGTTCTACAACTAACGACTGTTGCTGTCCCTGTTCCGAATGAATAATTTTTACATTTAATGCTATTTAAGCGTAAAGTAGTAAAAATAAAGCGAGACTAATGATATGACTTCTGAGTTTTTATGACTCACATATTTACTTCCATGTGAGTCTTCTATTGTGTTGATGAACTTAAAGGAATTTATTAATATAGCTCCCATAATTGATATTAATGAATTCCCTAGCAGTTTAACTTTAATAGCTCTGACATGAAAAGCTACCATCTGACAGCCTTCTCTGTAATATTTCCGAATTCTTATTTGTTTTTGAAAGATCTTGAACCTTCTTAGATCGCTACCAATAGCTAAACCCTTGTCTCTGATTTTCTTCGCAACTTCAATCCAGTCTAAATCCAATAAAGACAAGATTTGCTGTCCTTAACTTTTGGTATTTACAATATCCGAGTATATTATATAGTATCTTTCTATAACAGCTGATCCAGCACCTCCATCCGGTTTTCTCAGTGATCTTTTGTACAATTTTTATTGTTTATTTTGTTGGTTCGTTGATGCATAATCGTAGAATAAGCTTCATTGTAGGTCCCACTTCATATATATTTTAACTGAAACTTATCCGATAATTGAAACAAATAACAATATTGTGGAATTTTGCTATTTGCTTCCTATAACTATTTGTCAACCCAGTAATTTCAGCAATCCTGACATTACAAAAAATCCAAGAAGAAATACAATAAATTACCATTTTGATTTATAGCAAAGAGACATTAAATTTATTATATATCAATATTTATAGCAACTAGGAGGGGGTTGTATGTGCCACAAACGGCACAGCATTGTCAGTTAATCTTTTGATTACGGAAATAGAAGTATCCTTAGAGAATGTCATCCGTTTGTCATATCTCTCTATTACTATTTTACGACAGCACAAGTAAGACAACCATAGGACTTATATGGGCTATGTACCCAAAAATAGTTCGTGGAATATATACGACCGTAGTTAGGCCCCTACTGCTGTACGAGAATGCAGTATCTATTTGGCGACCAGTCCTTACCACCAAGTCTAGGCTCCAAACACTCCATATATAAGGTGTAGAGAACAGCACAAATATATGTGACAGGTGCGCTTAAAACAACATCTAGTGAAGCCTTTAACGCTATCACCAATAACCCCCCATTCTCATAATGGAAAAAAAATTGCCAACGTGTCGGTTTAGGCCTCAATGTGCTGACTTTTTAAGCCGCCCTTACCTAACCTAACCTTGCCATCGAAGACCGTTTAATTTATTTAATTAATATCGGCGTACAGTAGCTTCAATTTGGATACTATGCAAAGTAAACATATTCAAAATACAACCATTTCCATCTTCTCAGAAATTCTGTCAATGGGTTGCCGTATCTGCAGCCTCCGACGCAATTGTATCCAAAAATATTGCACGGTCCAACGCCGCAAAACACATATGGCGGAGGAAAGCCGTCATCGCAAACATATAACATACATATATGAGGTGACCAAAAGTTGTTGAAAGCACCCCAGTACGAGCAGGGTAGGTGACAATATGGTCTTAGACGAAATTTTATAAGTCTTGGGCGGTTACAGCAAAAGCTTCTTACAGCTGGGACCAGCAATCCAATAAGCAATATTATTTGTATCAGCTTCATTAATATGTCTTAACTGTTGCGCCTTGTATTATAAACTGACGATTTTCGTTCCATGAATCTTTATGCTGTACAACTGACGACTTATATAATTTTATTATAATTACATTTAATACTATTAAACCAGAAAATTGTTGTCATTCGTAGCGAATGGTAACATGACCAGAAACTTAATGGGTCTCAAAATATTAGTCATATTTGCAATATAATAACTTTATTACGTATACACAAAGCATCCACCTACGTGGCCTACGACGGGATATACCCACTTCCGGGTCAGTACGCTTGGGCACGGGCCTACTGATCGGCTGCAATGCAAAAAGTCATCATGTAATATGAAAGGGGTGAGTTGCTTTTTGAATATCTTCTCACTACTAATTTAGTAATTTGCAAACCGGGGAAATGATCCCACAGATAGAGAAGAGGTTATCGATTCAACAAAGTTGCAAAGTTAATACCTCTGCGTATGATGTGGTTATAAAGCTGAATGGAAAATTCCCAAAACACCCTTTGTGAGCGCATCACACTAAAACTCAAAGAGCTGTCACTCTGGACAATTGGAAGCGGGTTAAGCGTTAATCCAGCAAAAAGATAAGATTAAGATTTCTTACATATCTCCTCCCAAATTAAACGATTGCGTCTTATTCTTCAGCGACAGTGAAAGATACTTAGAGCTTATACTAGAGAAGACTAGAAGAAGACTACTAGAGGGACTTCAAGAAGAGGTTCGACGTCAGATTCCCGACGCGAAAGGAGTGGGACATGAACAGGGTAATGAGAGCAGACGTAGCTGCAATCTATACTGACGGATCCAAAATGGATCGCGGTGAAGGAGCAGGGGTCTACTCGGAAGAACTCGAAGTATCTCTCTCCTATCGCCTAGGCAGCAGAAACAGCATCTTTCAGGCGGAAGTCTTTGGCATCAGAGAAGCATGTAAGGTGTTGAATAATCATCCGAGTCAACTGGCGGAGGTGTGTATATTCTCCGACAGTCAAGCAGCTTTGCTGGCGATCAAATCGCCATCCGTGAACTCAGAAATCATCAGACAATGCAAAGAAGATCTCAATGCCCTTGCAAGCAGAATGAACATCGCTCTCGTATGGGTTCCCGGACATTGGAACGTATACGGGAATGAAAAAAGCTGATGAACTAGCGAGAAAAGGAGCATTAGATGGCGAAGCAGCGAAGGTAGCTGTCAAATACCCACTCAGCGCTATCAAGAGAGAACTTCTTCTGCGAGCTCAGAACAAGTCTGAAACCAGATGGAAAAATATTGGCACTTGCAAGATTGCAAAGGAAATTTTGCCGCGATACGACAAGCGTAGAACGGCCGAACTGCTAAGCAAGCCAAGAACAATGATCTTCAGAATACCATCGATATTAACCGGACATTGGCCGTTAGGAGACCATGCAAAGAAAATGGGCTGGCCCTACAATGTCAGATGCCGAAGCTGTGACCAGGAGAACACAGAAGAGACAGTTTATCATTATTTATGTTAGTGCCTACGATTGGGGTCCTTACGCCACAGAGCACTAAGAAGCTTCGCGTTAGGAAGCCTACGTGACTTGGCAGAAAAGAACATAGACGACATCAGCAGGTTTATTAACGGATCGAGATGGTTTGAGTAAACCGAACAGCAGTGGTTCCCATAAGTGGTGTAACAAAATGGCGCATTAGCGCTAATTGAGTTTGAGTATGTTGTCACTCAAACGGCACCCAAACCAACCAACCATCTAGAAAAGAAACTCAACTGGAATCTCAATATCGCAGACAAAGCAATTACTGCACTCTTCGAAAGTAAGAGAACCATAGGACTTAAATGGGTTATGTCCCCAAAAATAGTTCGATGAATCTATACAACCGTAGTTAGGCCCATACCGCTGTATGCAGTATCTATCTGGCGGCCAGTCCTTACCACGAAGTCTAGGATCTAAAACAACAGC
This sequence comes from Chymomyza amoena, assembly GCA_037043745.1. NCBI lineage: Eukaryota > Metazoa > Arthropoda > Insecta > Diptera > Drosophilidae > Chymomyza > Chymomyza amoena. Next base: position 132,640 of record JBAMAX010001172.1, read on the forward strand.
TAGTGAAGCTTTAAACGCTATCACAAATAACTTCCCCATTCTCATAATGGGAAATGCTGACTTTTCAAGCCGCCCTTACCTAACCAAACCTTGTCATCGAAGAATTATGACTAAGACTTTATTTAATTAATATCGGCGCACAGTAGCTTCTAATTTGAGTATTATGCAAAGTCAACATATTCAATATTGTGCCATTTATGTCTAGAAATAAATTCATTCAATGGGTTGCCCTTTCTGCAGCCATTGTCGCAATTGCATCCAAAATATTGCACGTCCAACGCCACAATACAAATGGCGGTGGAATGCCGTCATTACAAACATTTAAATAACACGTAGAGCGATCCCATACGTTGTTCCAAGCACTATCCCAGTTCCAGCAGGAAAGGTAATCGTGTTTTAAACGAAATTCTATAAGTTTTGGGCGGTCACAACAAACGCTTCTTACAGTTGGGACCAGCAATCCAATAAGCAATATTAGTTGTATCAGCTTCATTAATATGTCTTAAATGTAGCACCTTATATTATAAACTGACGATTTATATAATTTAATTATAATTACATTTAATACGATTAAGCCAGAAAATTGTTGTCATTCGTAGCGAATGGTATTATGAGAAAAAAAGGGGGGTTTTCAATAAGAGCGCTAAAAAAGTTTATTTAAATAAAAAAAACCGATTTGGATATTAATGAAATTCTTTATTCCTGTGAAAGTAGATTCGATGGCATTATGTATGAAACTCGATTTCTTTTGCATGGCCACCACGGGCACGCTTGCAGAAGTCCAGACGCTGAACCCAATTTTCGACGGTTTTCAGGCATAAATTGGCCGATACTGCTGCAATTACACGTTCGATATTCGTACAAAGTTCATTAATGGTCGCTGGATTATTGGCTTAGACCATAGACTTGACGTAGCCCCATAAGGAAATAGTCTAACGGCATCAATTTGCACGACCGAGGCGGCCAATTGACTGGGCCATTTCGTGAGGTTGTGGCGCCGGCCTGTTGAAACCACATATTGTCCATGTCCATATCATCCGATTCGGGCCAAAAATATTCGGTTATCATGAAGCGGTAGCGATTGCCATTCACAGTAACGCGTCGGTCTTGATCATCACGGAAGAAGTACGGCCCAATGACGCCGCCGGCCCATACACCGCACCAAACCGTAATTTTTTCGGGATGAAATGGTGACTCATGGAGTACGTGTGGATTGCTGCCTGACCAATAACGCATATTTTGCTTATTGACGAAGCCATTCAGCCAGAAATGAGCCTCATCGCTGAAGATGATTTTGCGCTGAAAATCCGAATCATTCTCAAGCTCAGCCCAATTCACGAACATACGACGCTTCTGGTGGTCAAGCGGTTTTAGTTCTTGCGTCAATTTGATCTTGTAAGGATGTATGCCAAGATCTTTTCGCAAAATTCGTCACCACGACGTCACAGAGATGCCCAACGCTTGAGAACGACGTGTGAGAGACTGATTTGGGTCTTCCTCATTTGATTCTCGACACTACGGGCACTTTTTTGTCTCACTGCCACGGAAACATTTTGTGCTGTGCCTGTGGGTTAAAATTTTTTCCACATGTTGCTCAATTGTTGATCTGGCAGGACAATTATGACGATCATAAATTGGACATAATGCTCTTAAAGTTGAGGCCACTGACTCCGAATTTCGGTAGTAAATTTTAATAATTTTGACTTATTGTTGGATCGTATATCTTTCCATGATGAAATGGCACACCTTACTGAAGAGAAATGTTAAGAGAGCGGAAAAAAATATGGCGTCGTTTGCTGTCCCTATCGGTTTACTTTTGTAGCATTACTTTTAAAAAACCCAATACAATTAATTTTTCTTAACACTTGAATAATTAAATTTAAAATTTTAGATTCGACTTACGTAGATTTAAGAAAAACAAGTACGCATTTGAATTTATGTATACTTACAAAGTTAAACTCAAACAAAACAATAGTCAATGCTGCAGTGAAAGCATTCAAAATAAATAATAGTTTTCATTTTCATTTATTTTTTCAATATATAGAAACTGCTGCAATGGAGAGCGACACCATGGAGCCCCAAGAGGTAAAAGACGCACAAGTCGCGATGCCGCCTGCGCCGCTTACAACAAGCGCACCAATTCCCGAACATGGCGATGCCAGCAACCTATCGGCATGTCAAACTGCAGCCGAACCTTCAACTTGAAGGCTCTTAGGAAACACGTGACCATATGGTCAATACAATTAATTTTTCTTAACACTTGAATAATTAAATTTAAAATTTTGACCATATGGTCAAGTGTTTCCTAAGAGCCTTCAAGTTGAAGGTACGGCTGCAGTTGGGACATGCGGATAGGTTACTGGCATCGCCATGTTCGGGAATTGGTGCGCTTGTTGTAAGCGGCGCAGGCGGCATCACGTCTTGTGCGTCATGCCATGGTGTCCCTCTCCATTGTAGTCGTTTCTAAAATTTGACTCGTCGCGCCATCGTCGGGAGGGCACAGAGCGCCACCAGTTTTGGAGCTAACTATTGAGGAGTTGCGCGTCCTCGAGAATTTAGCGCATGATGAAAATATACGGCGCTGGGGGTACAAGGGGTGGAGGTATCCACTCAGACATTAGCTAAATCATCAGTGCGCAAAGCCAAAGCAGGGCGCTGTCTTAATGCTGAGAAGACGAAAAATAAACCATACGACCGTCTTGCAAATAATCAATTTGATTGGAAGATTCAAGTGCAAAAAAAAGATCCTTGGAGCTTTGCAATATGGAGCATTTTGCGTGGATACAGAGGGCACCAGTCTAAAAATTTTATCTGAACGATCCTGCAAGCAGTTGCTTTTCTAAAAACCTCATCTTCAAGATCCGTTTGTCATGGCAACGAGCAGTTGGTATTAATATCCCAAATGTAAGTCAATGGTGTCCAATGCCAATGAGGTGGAGGTGGCCACTAGCTAGAGCGCCAGGGCCACGTAAAGCCAAAGCAGGGCGCTGTTTGGTTAGTGAGAAGACCAAAAATAAACCAATTGAAAGATTCCAGTGTGAATAATAAATCCTTACCTTAACTTAAGAGCATCTACAATTGTGTTAGTTGTACGGATACCATTTCAAGATCCGTTAGTCATGTAACCAGCAGTTGGTAAAATGAACAAACGGTTTTCTCCTTCTATACAGAGTGGCGACTGCCACCAGTTTTGGAGGTAACTATTAAGGAGTTGCGCGTGCTAGGTGTATCAGGGCCACGCAAAGCCAAAACAGGGCGCTGCCCGAATGTTGAGAAAACCAAACATAAACCATACGACGGTCCGGCAAATGCTCGAATGAAGAAGAAAATAGAGCAAGCCAGACAAGTCAGCCATATTCCAGTATAGAATAGTGGTAATAGTATCCGTTCAAATGACTTGTAGATGCCGTGGCTTTGACCCAAGAAGGCCGCGTGGCTTGGCCACTTTTATCGGAAAAGCAAAAAGCCCACTATCGGCAGAAGCCAACAATTATTGCGATTTTGTACTAAAGGAGCGATTTTTGGTGCAATATACCTATTTCAAGCGACTATTGAAAACTTCTCTTGCTCTCGCCATGCGATTCTTCTGCAACTCATTTGATGTTTTTTTTTGATCCTCAGGCAATGATGTGAAATCAGATTCAAACACTTTTTTTTTCAAATTCGTTCAACATATTTTTTTCATATGTGGTATTTTTTATAGATTTTTTTTTTTTTAAATATTTTTTTTGAAGCACAAAAAATTTAGAGAACTTTACTGTTCGACTGTTCGGAATATAATGAAAAAATAAATTCTCCTTTCAATGGTGTAACTTTTATGACAAAAAACAAAGCCTACTTAGTATCCTAATTTGTTCAGCAGAATATATTTAGACAGGTAACTTTATACTAAATAGTGTGAACAACTTTGTGGAATATTTAAAATGGATAGTGTGACCAAATTGGAGGTATCTATTATAAGATAGTGTGGCCAAGTTAGGGCAAATATTCGTTTCCTTCTTTGATTAATTAGAAGCGTCACGTGAGCTTAGTCTGAATTTGTTGGCTGTATAAAAGTTATAAAATTTTTAATTGATATTAAGAAGTTAATATAACCAATTTTAGTAATTAATTTACATCGCTAAACGGTAAAATTGAAAAAACGATTTAATTTCTATGCAATTCTGGTGACGGCTAAAATTATTGATATAGAAGACATTTTTTTATTTTACTATGAATTTTTTTTGACGAAAACTCATCGGTCTGTTCTTCCATGTCCGCAGGGTCAATTGTTGCTACTTTTGAACCTTGAAAGCGTGAAAGTTCAGATATTTATAGTTCTTGCGATGTCCCTGGTGACTCGTTGACACTGGCCTCAACTATGGTTTCTTTCACAAAGAAAACATTTTCATAGTACACCCGTACCAGGTTAACCTATGTTCGGTTTACCAAAAAATCCATGACTAATATCGTGAAGTTTTATACATGACATATATCGGATAGCATCTACTTTGAACTGATATATTCAGAATTGGCCCACATGACCCACCCTGTATCATACTATTGTTTTTTCGTTAGGATTCCTCGAAAAGAGTAGGGGCACTGCGACCAAAATTTCTTTCGTACCATAGCCACAAATTACGACAAAAGAATTTCCGGTATTGACCTAAGATGGAAGGGAACAGGCTCTGTCCCATACCAGCGCTGGGCAGACACAGAGAATATATCTGGTGGTTTCATCGTCTTCGAGACAGAGTCTGCACTCTGAAGAGTCCGATAGGCCAATTTTCTGTGGATGGTATCTAACAGTGTAGTGGCCAGATGGGTATGCTGCCAGGAGTTTTAAGTCCGCCCCGGTGCGGAGAGCCAGTATCTCCTATGGTCTCCTGCAGTCTATACCACAGAACGGCGCAGGAGATGTAGTCAGGGTGGAGGCACCCTGTCGTGCTAGATCCTCAGCGATCGTCTTATCATCCACTCCTGAGTGTGCAGGTACCCAACTATCACGACTTTATTCCATGTAGATAGGGCTTGGAGGTAGTTATGGCATTCTTTAACCATCCTGGAGGAGATGCTCCAAGATTAAAATGCCCTAATGGCAGCTTGGCTATCTGAGTATGTGCAGATGTTTGCCCCCTCATATCCTTGTGAAGAATACTATGGGCGCAGATTTCTATGATGTGAATCTCCGATTGAAAGACGCTGGGCTAGATGCCCATTGCAGTAGATATTCAGGTGTTGGGTTCAACTACTCCAACAATTGTACACTGTTCAGTTTTGGACCCATCCGTGAACCATTGTTGCCGGAGGTGTCCACAGTAGCTGCCATAAGCCCAAGTCTCCCGACTTGGGAAAACAGATCTAAATTTCTTGTTATGAAATAATTCCGTGATCCTAAGATCTCATTTAAAGCAGATCGATACGTCAGGAAGGGAATATATAAGTACGGCACAACCAGTGTCACTTGCTAAGAGTCCAGATGTGATCTGGATACGTAGTAGACTCTGCATGGCTGACTTTTAGATAAAAATGTGCAGTGGTTGAGTTCAAAGACTGACGCCATGACAGCTGTCGGACAGATACGCATAGCTCCCGAGAGAGATATGCTTACTAGTACTCTATATTATACTAGCAAACCATTATAATTCACTATATCTTTTACAAAATATTCATTGAAACACAAATTTTGAAATTGCCTTCTAAACGGAATATTCCTTACTTTATCATAGAAGAAAAGCATAAAACCGCCTTAATTTTTTTTAATTTATCGAGTATAATATAAAACAGCTTTTAGAAAAAAAAAACATTTAACTTCACTTTTGGGGGGCGGCCGTATTTAGAAACCCTACGTGGAGCTCTCCAGCTTAACCTCGAAAAAACGAAAAACTTTTAGATATATAATTTAATTGTTAATCACTCTACCGTTCAGTAGATATTAACTTATAGCACCCAAAAGGGTGGGTCCTATTTGTTTATCTGCAAAAAAAAAGTTTCCTGAAAAAAATACCGAATTTCACTGCAATAGTTTATCTCAAAGTATTGACTTTAACGTCCGCCATTTTAATATTTGCTTTTGATTTTTTACATATCCATAAACATAGACAGACACATGTCCATGTCCATTGGGATATATTCATTTAAATTTTAATTTGAGTATGTTAATTATTAAGTGAAGCGAACAACAGTTCATTGTTTTTGACTGTTCTTTGCTGACCATTGACTTTTGACTGTTTCCTGTTCCTGTCACGAATGTCATGCGCGTCATTTCATTTCCATTGTGAAATGACGCGCTTTGTAGAAATGTCAGACACAAGACAGAGCAATTTCTGACTGACAGTTGGAGAGAGTTGAAATGGGACTGGGCTGGGAGTGGGAGTTGGAACTTGGGTGGGGGAAAGTGGTTGGGGTGCTCTTATGTGCTGTCTTGAAAAGCTTGCAGACGTACGCAGCAATTTCAAGGCGCCCGCAGCGGAATCAACTTGGTAAACACTTTTTTTTTGTCTATTTTTGAGGCACGTCGTCATTTTGGATGAGTGTATTTTTTTAAGATTGCTAGACTCTGACGAGGGTGGTTCTAATATTTACGCTCCTGTTGATTTGAAGTGTCCTGGCTATTTTAAGAGTGACCAGGTATTGATCCTTCTAAGCTTTCTGGAAGTTTGCTTCTCTTATTTGTTGTTTCTCTTATTTCTGGTCCTGGCTATTTTTAGTGTGACCAGGTCTAGATCTACCTAAGCTTTTATTAGGATTGCTCCTCTTATTTCCTGCTCCTGCTTATTTTAAGTGTGAATGGGTCTTATTTACCAAAATACCAGTTTGATATCTTTTAGTACAAATATATAGGTGCTCATTCTTTCTAATCTACAAACACCTATTTATATTATATATTGCTACTTAGAAAATGCAATCAGTCTTAGTTAGCCAAATAACAATTGAATATTTTCGATGGATTATGATTTTTTTAAATTATTATAAGCCAGGAAATCTTCATTCATCTTTTGACGATAAAACATAAAATAAATGTTAGAATTAAAATGTGTTTTCTGGAAAACTCGATTCGGTTGCAGCGCTGAGCGACGGAGATTCTCCTTTTGAGATTAAGACATTTTTGGGACTATTAGAACTAGCATTTTTGAAATAATGAACATTCCAAAGTCAGGAATAACTAGATAATTGCCAAAAAAGGTCTCTTGATCCTCGCATGGGAGCCTTAAACGAGTTTGCAACACATGTGATTCCCTTTCAAAGCATCATTTCTGTGTTCCACTAACTATGAAAAACCGCAGCAAGAAATTCAGAATATCCTGATATTCAAAGGAAACCTAATTAGATGGTTTTCACTCGTCCAATCACACAATAAGGGTTGTCTCTCAGGTGACTACTTTGCTCTCTTCCCGATAAAATTTCGAGGTTTCCAAAAGCCGGAAGAAGCTTATTAAGCTCTTATTGTTCTTGAAAAATATGTCTTCACGCGAACAGATATGGACAACCTGAAGACTTATAAGGCGCATCTTTTCACAATTTTTGGGCTGGGAAGCTCTTGTGGTCTGGAAAATATTTTTAGATAAACAGATTTGGATAGCAAATATATATATGAATACTCTTAAGATGCATCTCATAAGGTCTCCCAAATAAAGATGTTCAGACAAACAACTTTGGCTAATCTGAGGACTGATTACAATCATCTTCGCGCAAAAAATGGGCTGCGTAGCTTATAAGATCTCTAAAATATAGCAGTTCAGACAAACAGATATTGCTAACCTGAAGACTGATAAGACTCATCTGTTTATAATTTTTGGGATGTCTAGCTCTCTTTGTCTTCAAAGTATAGATGCTCAAACAAACAGATATGGCTAAACTGACGATTGATTTGACGCATCTGCTCGTACAAATTGGGCTCTTTAGCACAAAAGGGCTCCAAAATGTAGAAGTTCAGACAAAGAGATATGACTAATCTGAAGACTGATTAGACGAATCTGTTCATAATTTTTTGGATGTCTAGCCCTTGTGGCCTCCAATGTATCGGTGCTCAGACAAACAGATTTGGCCAACCAGACTACTGATTACCCCCATCTGCTCGCAAAAATTATGCTGTCTAGCTCAAAAGGTCTCCAAAGTTTAGGTGTTTAGATAATAAGGTATGGCTTACCAGAGGAGTGTTTAGCCCCATGTGTTGATTAAATTTTGAATGTCTAGCTCTTGTGGTCTCCAAAATATAGGAGTTCAGAGAAACAGATATGGTTAACCTTAAGCCTAATTAGAATCGTTTGTTTCTAAAAATTGGTCTCTGTAGCTCATAAAGTCTCCAAAATATAGGTTCTCAGACTAACAGATATGGCAAACGTAAAGACTGACTAGACGCATCTGCTGGTAAAAAATCGCTCATAAGGTTTCCAAAGAATAGGTACTCCGACAAATAGATATAACTAACCTAACGACTACCACTGAAAAAGGTGGGGAAACAACAAGTCATTCTATCAGCTTTACGCATGAGAGAGGCCAAAATGTGGAATGACCAAGACTTTAGTCATGCAAAGATTCTTAAGGGGAACCCACTTATACACGAAAGCACAGACTACTGCATACCGCAGGAACATTTTACAACCAAATTCAGAGCCTATATTCCAAACAGGGAGAAGTGGAATACAGGTGTACCAGGCCCAGCGGGCAGGATAAAGGTGTACACGGATGGTTCCAAGCTAGACGACCGTATAGGCGGATGCGTCTGCTTTTCGACTTCCGTACCACTGCAGTATTTTTCAGGCAGAGGTCACTGCAATCCGGGTGGCTTTAATAACAATAAGAAATCAACAAGTTCAAAATAAGAACATTTACTCGGAGAGCCAAGTGGCTATTAAGACCCTAGTTTCGATGACTTCGTGTATAAAGTCAGTGAATGACTGCCGCTTGTCTCTAGGGGAAATGGCTGAGCAGTTTTCAGTTCACCTTATATGGGTCCTAGGATATAGGTACTTCGAGGGCAACTGTATTGCGGATGAACTGGCTAACATCCACCCTCAAGTCTAGGAGGACCTGGGTATACCCGGTTTACAGGCCAGCTGTAAACTGAGAATACGATATTTTTTCGCTCTCTGTGCAAATAAAGCGTGGAATTGGACATCGAACACGTGTAGAACACGGTTAACTTGGCCAAAATACCGCAGCAAAAGAACCAAAAAACTTAGCTGTCTAAGTAGAGCCCAGGCTCGTCTGCTATCCGTGCTATCGCGGGACACTGGCTGGTGGGACTCTGGCTGGCGGGACTCTGGCTGGCGGGAAGCCACGTATTCAAGTTGAATGCTCCCCACCATAACTTCTGTATTAGGTGTAGCGATGAGGAGGAGCTGTAGACGGTGGAACACATTTTCTGTCATTGCCCTGGGCTGGGCAGTAAAAGAATTAGGTTCCTACAGTCACACTTTCTTGACGATTTATCTCAGCTCTCTGAACAGAGTCCAAATTGCTTTTTAAGGTTTATTCAGGCAGCCGGATGGCTCCGTCATCTATTACAGGGGACCTCTCTAGTGGGGAATAGTGGTAAAATAGCTCACTGTAGTGGTAACGCACGGGCCTATCCATGGCCTAAGTGAGTTGAGTCAGTTCCAACTGCCGCCCTAACCTAGCCTAATGATTAATTCCGAATTAATTCCTAGTTTTTTTGGAATCTTTAGCTCTTGAAGTCTCCGTGTAGTAAGTGTTCATACAAACAGATATGGCTAGTTCGCTATAGGAGCTTCTGATAAGCCTTTTAATTGGTCTGCTATGCTTCCTTCTGTTTCTCACAAACAAGTCTAATATACCCATGACCCCTTGGCTACAGGGAAGAAAAAGGCTACCAATCATTTTATGGATAAACTCTGCTCACCATCATTCAAAATTGAAATTGAAATCATCTATTCACCAAATAAGTATGTCAAAATTTGTAAACATTTAAAACCACCCTCGTGTCGATACTGTTGTTGTTATGTCTAAGGGCCTGTTTTGGTGTAGTCTGGTCGCACTAAAAAGTACAGCTTAATTCCTGCTTTTGTTTTGTCTTGGCCATTAATGCGCTGCCATCGTCGCGGTGGCCGCTCATTAAAAACCAAAACAAAATGGCATTAGCAGGAAGCCTCCCGATGGAATCAAGCAAAAAAAAAAACGAGAAAACCCAACTCAAAAAGGCAACCAAAACTGTTAAGAAAAGTTGCCAAGGCTTCAAAATAAAAAACAATGTGCATTTGAAGTCAGATCCGTTGGCAGCCATATAGCCAACTTTTGATTTTTGACCGCCATTGACTTACATTTTTTTTTGGTCCTTTCTTCGGGGACTTTTTTTTGTTTTGGTTATTTTGCTTGGAGCGTAGACCAACGCGTGCGTAAAATTGTATTAATGTTATTACCGAAAGGACACTTTACGTTGAAGGCTTAATTTTTGGCTACCCACACACATACACACACAACGCACACAGATACACTCACAGCTACACTGAGACAAAGCCAGTATATAAAATGTAAAGTGAAATGTACTTAAAGGAAATCGGCCACAAAAAACGCTTAACATTAAGTTCCTTTTTTTCTTTTGCTTTGCATCATTTTGAAGATTTCTTGCTGCCTTTTGTCATTAGTTGGGCGGGGAGTTTTTTTTTTTTTTTTTAAGAAGATGTAGCTCGGCGTTTATCTCGGCGCACATTTTGATTAAGAAGCAAAAAGAAAAAATTAAATTGCTATTTTTTTTACCTACTTAAAGTGCTTTTATCTTTTATTTTATTATATTGTATTTTGCTTGTGTAGTTTATATTTAGAGGAAACCCTCTGGGCTGTTCAGTAGCCCAAAGACAATGTTTTAGGGTTGCAGAAATTACTTTAAAAATTTAAGTTTGTGGGCTGGGAATTTGGTGAGACTTGGTGAATCAGAGTTAAATTTTTTAAATGATGTCATTTGAAAACTACAAATTGAAGTATTGACATGTTCTTGAGCATTCACCTGATGGAGCTCCATGCGAGTTTTTTGTATTGGGTCGACTCAAAAAACCGCTCTGTGAAAGGCGTCACTGCATCCGAGATGAGGTCATCGAAAAATCGAATATGGCTCTGATGGCCTTACCGCAAACCGATTATGAAAAAAAGTGTTTGGAGGAATGGATGAAGCGCTGGCATAAATGCGTTGCAGTCAATGGGGATTACTTTGAAGGTGGCAATATCGCTTTTGATGAATAATCTTGAATTTTGGATTTTCTGAATAAATTCTAGGAAGTTTTTGATTAGTAGGTAGGCAGGCTAAAGCGTCAGTTGGGACTTAGCGCCAAGAACTGGCCTTTTGTTACCGACAATTGGAATAGGGGATAAGGATAGAGGAATCTTCTTTTTATGTCATGGAGCATAGGGCCATCGGTGATGGTTTCCGTTATATTGGTTATTCTAAAACATGGGGTTTGCTCCTCCAAACCCGTCGTGCATGCTGTCGAAGCATGTGAATTAGGCGCAGAACAACTGGACCACTTGGAGAATGAATATTCCACGGGCTGACACCCATGTTTATAAAGAAATATGTGAGGGAGCAGGGTTCTGACAGTAAATTATAAGCTTAAAGTCAATCCTGACAACTCTGCTCGCAGTGGCAGGTCACTTTTAAATAGGCCGCCCCTAATCTGCAGAACAGACGCCTTTTGCAGCCGTTCATTCTGAGTACAGACGCTACGTTGTGGATCGCCCTTCGCTTCACTGCTCCTCGAAGACTAGGCTAGGATGGCCCAAACAGTAGCTATGCTACCGCCGTCGGTGCTCTTAGAGTCATTGCAGCTACTAAGTTCACTCACCACGTCAAGGTGACGATCCCCGAGAGGACAATAGATAGAGGAATAGACAGTAAAAATTAAGGAAGTAGGAAAAGAAGCCAGTTTATTATATATCTATTTATTTAGTTAGAAATTCAAAATATCATTAAAACAAAAAGAAGAAAGTATTACGGAGATCGGTTGATTGTGGTTACAACCTATTGATGGAGCCATCATGTGTGCTAGAGATTATGCTTTCTAAGATTTTGTCCGTCTTCTAGTCGAACCCTAGATCTCCGTAGAATTACCTTGTTAATATAGTAAAAAAACATTTACTTTCTTTTAAGAATCATTAACGCATTAATATCTTTCAATATTTCAATGCTCACCAGAGTTGCATTTAGAATTGATAGAACTCATGTTTAACCTTAACATCTTTGTTCTACTTTACTAAGTCACTGAACTTTAGATCAATACAAATCTAACAATTAAATGGAAAGGATAAGGTACTGGAAACTGCCCCCAATGAAGTTTTCTTCAAAGTCAACGAAATATTAAAGATAAATCGCATGATATTCCGCCAGTTTTTTAGAATTAACTGGTATGATTCTTTAAATATATATTTTGGTATACAAATATGCAAGGATATAGGAAATCAATCTTGTGAAATACATATTGTTCTACAAATAAATATGAGACGCATGGAATAGAAATTCAAGTTTATTCTTCAAACTTTAAAGAGCGAACTTCTGTAAAAAGTTTACTTATAGATGGGTATTAACAAACCTATCTCAAGAAGAGTACGACCAGAAGCTTATAATAGTAATTTTGTAATAAAAATGAGATGATAAAAAATCAATTAATGAAAATAATTATTTTTAAAAAAATTATGGTTTAAAAAAACTCAAAAATCACGCTTTAATAGCAAACCGAACTTAAAAGTAGGAAATAAATTTGAAGTATCAAGAGTTTATATTACAGCAATAGAAAATTCCGACAATCAATTACGACTTATTCATTTGGAATGAGATTAAATTATGAATTAAACAAATTAATTATAGTAAAAAATGTACGGTACCATTTAATATTTTTGTGCCTAGGGAAGCTACCGACTTGTTTATAAATTCCTCATACTATTTGTAACTTTTTACTTTTAATAGCTATTACTAAAATTAAAAGTTTATATTTAAAAAATAATCGCACATGTTGGTGTTCAACCCCAGGTACCTACATTCTTTCCAACTCTACCCAAGCTCAAAATGTTAGTATAAGCTACCTACGGTTCACCTCCACCTCATTTCTGCTCTTACCTTGAACAACTTCATAAAACCTTGACCTTATGGATACAGGGTATAATAACATAATTAGTTAAGTACTCCATTTAAGTTTAACTAACTCGAACTCCCCGACCCTTTAACAGGCAAGCAAACTGTTTAATAAAACAGTTTATGAACCCTTCGCTGGCTGGGGGTCTCCAACTTTAACCCACAACTAAATCTAAGTAGCCTGAAGCCTTGCTAAAAATATGGTTGCCATAACTCAGCAAGTATCTCTTACTCTGTCTAACGCACACAAACTCACACATACACACAATACAATTGGCCATATGTTAAGGTAAACACAGATACTGTTTATCAGCCAACATCAGCGCCAGCTGCCGCCATTTTAGCTGTGTCGTCGTTACCGCTACCGTTACCGTTACCTTAACTGTTGCCACACTGTCATGGCGCACTTTTTCAATGGCACTTCATGGAGTTGCCTCTGCCTCTGCCCCTGTCCCTGGGAGTAACCATATAGCCAACGGCAGCAGCTAACACATGTGCTCCAAATCTACTCAGTGTTCGCTTTGTTGATTTAGTTTGCCACTTGTTGCAGCTAACAAATTGTTATCCTTTATTTATGGCGGATTTTTGTTGCCCTACCTCCTTTACCTTCTTTTTTTTGTCGCAAATCACTTCGAGCTTTGCCAAAACGTAGTGGTAACAAGGCGCTTAGCGCCTGCTCCTGCAATTGTGTGTTGCTGTAATTTATGTAACTTTGGTCACACTATTGTGGACATTGTGACTGCAGTGACCAACCAGCAAGTTGGCAGCACAATTTAGATAGCAACGACTAAGCCAAAGCTAACACGCACACTTATTTGACTTCTTAGCCAAAAGCAAGCGACAAGGCTGCAACATGTGGCAGACGGACGACACATGGATGCACACACACACAATAATGTGCATTAAAGCTGCATAGAATGCAGATCATGCCAATTGAGCTGGTTCTTAATAACGCACAACACGTGGCGTATGCGTGATGAAGTCGAAATAAAGCAGTGCAAACGAAAAATCGAGATTTCAACTCTTTAGCTGCAAACTGCTGCTGCAATTCCCCCTCCTGCTGCTGCTGTGCATGCTGCTTTTCCTATTCCTGCTGGTGCAGCAGTCGTTGTCATTGTCGTTGACACTGTGACGTGATGGCTTTTTATGCCACACATACCCTGTATGGGGTACATTGATTCGAGCGATATATGTGATCATAAGAAAATGTACGAAAATGTTTGATATAATCACGAGTTCGTTTGTCTTACTAGGGTTGGAATTCGAAAAGCCTGAGGCACTTTAAATATTGATCGATTTCTAGTTTCCCAATGGGTATAAAGATTTATGGCTCTTTGAACTATGGTGGATTGAATCTTTATTAGTCTTAATCCCATACAGGGCAACAACAAAATGCCACTTAGTCCATTCAACCATCCGGTGGTTAATTATGCTCTAAGATTTTTAAAATGTTCTACCTTGTTCGATTCTTAAAACGATTTCTTCCCAGAATTCCCAGAATAAATGTGGTTTAGTTTTGTGTCAGGGGTCTTTTTAAATCGTAAGGAAAACATTTCGGTGGGGCCAAATTGGAATACCAACGATTTTTTTTTTTGTGACTATTTGTGGCTATATCAAAATAATTTGGAGGTCAAATATTTGTTAAGGTGTCTGATTGTAATTCAGTCTTAAAAGTGTTAAACTTCAATGGACTTTGTCTAAGTTTGTCCCGGCTGGTTTCACACCATTTTTTAAAGTATTTTATTAGGATAACTGCTGTTCAATACCTCCTGTTAACATTTTCCATTTTGGTTTTTATATAGTTGCTTTAGATAAAACCTCTTTTCCCAACTTTCTGTTAAGATATTTTTATATCGCATGGAAAAATCGTCTTAACGAGACAAATATTGGCAGAAGAATCGTATCACATATATAAATAATAGAATGTAACATAGCTCAGAAATATACCGACAGAAATATTCTGCCTCAAACCAAAGTTTGATCTATCAACAATTTCCTACCACTGTGGACTGCCCTAAAAAAATCATTGACTCTAGAGGTTGACTCCAAGTTCAGTCCACACCTGCAGCCTGTTTATTAAAGAAGGTTTCACAAAGTACTTCTATAACAAAAATTAAAAAGAAGGTTATGATATTTAGGTCATTATCAAGGCAAGATTTTTATCCTAACAGATATATTCTTTTCTATACTTTTCTTCTAGGGTAACTAAGAGACAAGCCGATTAAGGACGTGCGAAAGTTAAACTCCCAGATAACGACCGACAGCTATACTTTCGATGTTGTCAAGGAATTTATCTAACTTGGCACCGCCGTTACCACCGACAACGATGTCAGCCTGGAGATCAAGCGCAGAATCACTCTTGCCAACAGGTGCTATTTCGGTCTCAATAGGCAATTGAGTAGTAGAGACCTCTCTCGCGCGACAAAACTATCACTCTACAAGGCACTCATCCTTCCAGTGCTTCTTTACGGCGCGGCAGCCTGGACCATGTCGCTAACTGATGCAGCTGCCTTGGGAGTTTTCGAGTGGAAAGTACTGCGCAAGATCTTTGGTCCTATTCGAGTTGGCGATGACTACCGCATCCGCACCAACCAGGAGCTGTATGAGCTCTTCAACGACTTGGACGATGCTCAGCGTATCAACATCCAGCGGCTTCGCTGGCTCGGACATGTCGTTAGGATGGACGAGGATGCTCCAGCTAGACGTGTGTTCGAAAGACCAAGTGGAAGGGGCCCTGTCTTCGCTCGGTGTGACCAACTGGAGAAGACACGCGCAATGCAGAGGCGCCTGGAGAGAAGTTTTAAGGCAGGCGGTAACCCGGTAATCGGGTTGTTATGGCCATATAAGAAGAAGAATTAGAAAGTTAAACTCTTCGAGCATACCGGAAAGAAGTCGGATTGGAAATGTCACGAACACGTTCAGTATTAATTAAAAGGGGACGACTTAAAAAATAATTAATTTTTCCTTTGCGAATCAGGTAGTAAAACTTAATATATAAATCAAATAGTTGCATTATTTTATATGTATAATTTCCCAAAATAAAACAGCCTGACACAAAAAAAAAATGCAATACAATATTGAGTTTTTGCATTCGAATCCAATGTTGCACATAGACCACAGTGGCCCTGAAAGGGTTAAAGAACTTCTATTGACCTCTGTTCGACAGAGCTGCATCAAGTATGTTGGGTCATGCTCGATCGAACCTGATGAAAATTTAATCAAATAAGTTCAGCTGCAATATTTTTGATCGAGCTGAGCGTTCTTAGCATTTATGTTGTTGGTTCGAACATGGAAGAGCCATCATTAAAGTTTCGTGTTGGAGCAGCTTGTATGATTGCATTTTGCATGAACAAATTAGGTTCGTGGGCTCCAATTCGAATTTCAGACCCTCTTTTGTGACCATATAAGGTTTAATTTGAAACTAATGAAAATTGACTAGTTGTCCCTGGGCCGGGTCCGACCAGACAATAGAAAATGTATATTTTTATGGAAAAAGACATACTCTAGCCGATATGGAACTTCAGGATTCAGATCTATGGATAGATATCTGAGACCAATGGTAACATCTTTAAGACCCAAAGCACAAGTTTAATATATGCGCTGTATCTCGCAACACCAGGAGAAAACCAATTGATTTCCCAACGCATTCAGATACCGGCTCGAAACACAGGGCTACCAATATGAACTTCCTTCTAGATTTACCTTATACAAAATACTACCATTTTATACCTAAGTCATGTTTTGCATGATTCATCGATCTGTCGAATATAAGATCAAAATATTAAACGATTGGGCGAAAAAATATACACAATGCCACGGGGAAAGATATTGACATGATTCAAAAACTTTATCTACTTAGGAAATTGCGCATCAGATGGTAAGGTTTCGTATCTCTAGGTCTTGTAATGTCCGAGATCTACGTGTTCATACAGACGGACGGACGGAGGGATAGAAATTGCTCAATCTTTACCCGACGCTATGATAAACTTTTTAATATTAAGCACTTGGGGTCTGCCACGCCTCCTTCTGTCCGTTACATACATTGCACAAATCTACCATACCCCTTGTATATAAACTCCTAATACTAATCTTTTCGGCGACGACAACTTTATTTTTAAACACTGAGCAGAGTATTCCATTGTCGATGTACCCCTCCGCCTGGCTCACCTGTTCGTCTGAATTCGTCTGTGTCTGCATCGCCCATGTGTCAGGGTGTGCCTCGGATAGTTGACGGGCAAGTGTCTGTCAAGGGGTTGGCTTTGTTCCCCTGCACCCTGGGACCCTGGGACAGGTGCTCGTTTAATGCAGCTGCAGCTTTGAGCTTTAAGTCTGTTGCAAAATGCGCATAAATTTTTTGTTCCCCATATTCAGTCAGCCGGCAGTCAAGTGCGGTAAATTATGATATCATGAAGATGACAGAAAAGCTAAATCATCTGCTTAGTCAGCAAAAAAAGTAAGGAATATGCTTATTATATCTTGTTGCACTTATGTTAAATCAACTTTACTTGAGGTTCAACTCATTGATTTCTTTAAAAAATGTTTGGGAAACAGTTTTATTGAGGCAAAAACTTTGGTATATGATTAAAAATATTAAAACTTTCAAGAGCATTTTTGTTAAGCTGATTATTTTTTGGTATTTATGATTAGATATTAAGCTTAGATTCTTGAATTAATTTTTGTTTGAACAGTTCATTGGTTTTGCTTTAAAGTTTAACCCATTTTGAGTGAGGGGCTTATTTGCTTAAAAGCTCAATGCACATTTAAATAATTTCTTTGTAGATTTTTCAAAGTGAAATTTATTTAATCCATTTAATGTTTCGGAAATCGAGATGTGTAGGAACAGGAATGATGCTCAAAAATTTTTCAAGAACGTCAAGCATCTGACGGAAGGTTTTAAGCCCGGAGCATCAGCCTGCAGGGACGAAAGCGGCAACCTGGTGACAGATGCGCAAGGGGTGCTAAGGATATGGAGACACCACTTCTCTATGCTATTGCGAGGCGACGACGGCACCGATTCCGCCACTAGAGAAGTAAGTGAACCGGCACTAATCGACGACGACGGCGTGGAGATCCCGCCGCCCAGCCATGACGAGGTCAGGGTCGCAATACAGCGACTCAAAAACAACAAAGCCGCCGGCCCTGATGGCCTTCCTGCTGAGTTGTTTAAGGCCGGAGGCGATGAGCTGGTCGGGTGCATGCACCGGCTCATTTGCAGAATATGCCTGAAAGAAGCTATGCCCAGAGAATATAACCTCAGTGCCCTCTGTCCTGTCCTGAAAAAGGGAGACCCCACTATCTGCGCCAACTACAGGGGTATAAGCCTTCTCCCTATCGCATATAAGGTCCTTACGAGCTTACTATGTGAAAGACTGAAGCCACTCGCCAAGGCACTGATTGGACCTTATTAGACCTTACCAGATATTCAGACTACGCCAAATCCCGGAAAAGACACACGAACATCAAGTCGACACTCAAAGCAGCTTTCGATAGCCCAATAAGGGATCGCGTATATGCCGCAATGTCTGAGCTCGGTATCCCTGCGAAGCTGATAAGGCTTTGCAGAATGACGTTGAGTAATTCCTGCAGCTCCGTCAAGGTAGGAAGGGACCTCTCCGAGCCTTTTGACACCATGCGAGGTTTCAGACAAGGCGACCCCTTATCATGCGACCTCTTCAACTTCGTCAGGCCGGCGTACATCGCACTGGCACTATCTTCTACAAGAGTGTCCAGCTCCTTGCGTACGCCGACGACATCGACATCATTGGGCGTACCAAGCGAGATGTCACCGCGGCCTTCAGTGCTATCGAACGGGAGTCTGCGAAAATGGGTCTGGCGGTAAATGAGGGCAAAACGAAGTATATGCTGTCGTCATGTAGGGACGTGCGGCGGCTTGGACCCCAGATTACGGTCGACAGCTATACTTTCGATGTTGTCAAGGAATTTATCTACCTTGGCACCGCCGTTACCACCGACAACGATGTCAGCCTGGAGATCAAGCGCAGAATAACTCTTGCCAACAGGTGTTATTTCGGTCTCAATAGGCAATTGAGTAGTAGAGACCTCTCTCGCGCGACAAAACTATCACTCTACAAGGCACTCATCCTTCCAGTGCTTCTTTACGGCGCGGAAGCCTGGACCGTGGCGCTAGCTGATGCAGCTGCCTTGGGAGTTTTCGAGAGGAAAATACTGCGCAAGATCTTTGGTCCTAATCGAGTTGGCGATGACTACCGCATCCGCACCAACCAGGAGCTGTATGAGCTCTTCAACGACATGGACGTTGCTCAGCGTATCAGCATCCAGAGGCTTCGCTGGCTCGGACATGTCGTTAGGATGGACGAGGATGCTCCAACTAGGCGTATGTTCGATGCGGTAGTCAGCGGCCATCGGCGGAGAGGACGACCGTGTTTGCGTTGGAAAGACCAAGTGGAAGGTGCCCTGTCTTCGCTAGGTGTGACCAACTGGAGAAGACGCTCGCAATGCAGAGGCGCCTGGAGAGACGTTTTAAGGCAGGCCGTAACCCGGTAATCGGGTTGTTATGGCCACATAAGAAGAATGTTTCTTAATTTAAATATTTTATGATGATGATGAGCCGAATATCATTGGAAGAACACTGAACAAATTTCTTTTATAGCTGCTAATAAGCTTTAGTTACTGCTGGCGCCATCTAGTGAACTTACGTAAAGCATAAACTAAACAGGTCAGCACTGTTTGGTTTGTTCTACAAATTAAAGCCACCATTTACAATAGTGTTAATTAAATTTATTCAAAACTAAACTAATTCACAATTAATTTAAACATGCTTAATAAAAAATAATTATTTTCCTATATGCGTTCGGGGAGTGGCATTCATTAATCAAAATGTAACCACATTGACAATGTTATTGAAGCTTGTTTGGGGATGTTCATTTATTTTCCGGTGGATTAAAATAATTACTGTTGCCATAACACTCCACCATTTTTTTTTTCATGTACATAAATTTCATTAATGAAAATTGCATTTAAATTATGCAATAAAAACATGCAAATATTTTGACAACATTTAAATAAAAATTATAACGCATTTTCTATTAAGACATTATTAATAAATAATGCTTTAAATTTAATTATTTATTTTATTTTATGGCTATTTGGTATTTTTATTGCTAGTTATTTATTCTATATCGAATTCTAACTTCTACATGCGATTTAGTGTGTGTTTTTATTGCTTGACATTTTTATTATAGAGTCAACTGACGGCATTTTATTTATTTTTTTTTTAAGACTAGTTTTTATTTTTTATTTTTGGTAGTATTCACATCCATCAAATGTCAAACGACAAATCTATTTCACATTTGAACTGCCTTTGGCTTTTGTCAGGATTATGGCTAAAAACGAAAAAATAAATAGAGTAGCGAAATAACAACCAAGTTGGCAGTACCATTCAGTTGCTGCCCCTAAAATTGTTGTTTATTATTGTAGTTGTTGTTGTTGTTGTAGTTGTTTGTTTGCCACTGCCTCCAAATTGAAATGCAAATACATAAATTGATTCGTTATTTACCATTCGTGTTAGTTTAATTTCAAATCAAAATTGTTTTGCAAATTGACAGCAGAACAAATATGCGTCCTATTTAGTTGGAAATATCAGAGGCACGACAATATAATAATCATTTAACCATGACATTTTATTAAAGTATGTAAATATATTTAGTTTTTAAAGTGGATTGGTTCGTTATTTTAAATTCAATTTGTTGGAGAGTTTAATTATTAAAAATTGGAAAAAAAATTTCAAAATACTTACATTTTATTTAATAATGTAGTTTCCAGAGCTTTTAATGCAATGAGAGACCTGCAATTAGAAAATTAGAGTATTGGGTGCGAAATTTTGAATGTTAAAATTTTAAGTAACAATTATTGGCAGTAAAATACAATCATATAAATATATTTTAAATAATTTAACCGTAGTCTAAAAATATACTACTACTACTAATCTTTCAAAAACATTCTACCACTATGGACTCGTATAACAAAAAGTTAGAAGAAATATGTTTATATCACAGGCTATGATATTTTTGTTACTGTCAAGTCAAAATTATTATCCTTACAAATTGGAATATTGTGTAGAAACGTTTCTTCTAAGCTTGATAGACTACTTTTCTGCTAGGATAAATAATATACACGCCCCTTAAAGAAATTCTAAAAGATGCACTGCAACATACCAAGAAGAAATCGGATTGCGAATGTCATTCAAACACTTCTGTTGGCCACTGTTTGATAGAGCTGTATTAAGTATGTTCGAGTATGCTCAATAGCACTAACTGAAAATTCAATCGAACCAATTTGTCTTGCAGTTGCAACATGCTTGATCGAGCTGAGCATTCTCTGTATTCATGTTGTTGCCTCAAACATGAAAGAGCCAACATAATACGCTCGATCGAGCAGCTTGCACGATTGCTTTGTTCATGAAACAATCAGCTCCAATTCGAATTTCAGACACTCTTTATTAACCCCATCAGGCAAATAAAAAACATAGCTGTAGCTGATACTAAGTAATTTGAACTAGTTCACAAACCGTATAAAATATATTTGTATGGCATACGAACGCACTTCAATATAGAACTTTGCAATTCAGATCTAGGGCTTGATGTCTAGGATCAATTGAAACATCATTCAGGCCCAAAGCACGAAGAAGGTCATTTGCTAATATGTATACGCTACTTGGCCGCTAATATGAATCTTGCTCCACCAGAAGAAAAACAATTGATTTTACAATTGATTGATACAGTTCCCGGCTCAAAATATAGGGCTGCAAGTTTTAACTTTCTACCAGTTTCACCTTATAGAAAACACTCGAAATTTTATGTGATTTCAAAATAATCACTCAGTGCTAGCAAAACTTAACCTATGTTTCTCACCGTACTAGAATTATGTTTGATACATTAGTACCACAAATAAAAATTTGGTTATGGGGTAAACGATTTCATATGAGAAAAAAGTGAATTTTATGTGATAATAAAATTGTTCACCATTTTTTTAAGTTAACTTTCCGAAGAAACTTTATGTGTAAGGACGACTTGGATTATAATTCATATCTCTTTGATTAATCATCGTCGATTCGACTGCAATCGATTGGCAACCCTGTGTATCGAGCCTGGAACTGAACTGGGAAATCAAGTGGTTTTCTCTTGGCGGTGGAAGTTGCAAAGTAGTGCATAATAGGCAACGACCTTCTTCCTGGCTTGCGTCTGAAAGGTATTGCCATTGTTCTAAGACATCTAGCCCTAGATATGAATTCCACAGTTTCATTTTGGAGTATGTCCGTTTGCATTAAAAATATAGTTTCTATGGCCAATTCAGACCTTGCCCTATAACACCTATTTAATTTTCCATACTTTCACCTAAAGTGTCATAAAAGATTATTCGAAATTCGAATTGGAGCCTACGAACCTAATTTCTTCAGGAACAAAGCAATCATCAAAGAGTATGAAATAGACCGAGGCGAAAATTCGTTCTTACGGTGAAAGCAATATTGTTTCGTTCACCCGATGGGCGCCAAGAGACAGAAACACAATTCAAAGCCAATGTATATATAAGTTTTACATAATAATATATTTACATATTTTAGAAAATATTTTTTTTATAAAGTTCGAAACAGTAAATTGGCAATAATTCCAATTTTTTTTATTTTATTAATTTCAAAAATATTATGCTCTTAAAATTAAGTAAATTATATGAATTTCCCTTTTTTTTTTGTTTTATTCTCAACGAGTTCTTCTTTCATATTGTATCAATAATAAATATCAGGAGCGGAGTCAAAAATTCAGGTAGACCTCTAATTATCTACAAAATCAGTAATTTTAGCGCAGATATTTACATTCAAAGAAAAATTCGCTAAACTAAACTTTTCTTTTTTCTGCATTAGTATATAATCTAATACCGATAAGCTGGCCGCAACCAGATAGGTATACCCAAGATCGCAAGTTATTGCCTAACAACCGATCTTTCGGGTACTGCGATCACTCCCATAATAACATACGGCAGCCATGTTTCATGGGATTACAGATTGGTATTGCGTATGGAACATCGCCACAAGTTCTACAAAATGTTGCTGCAATATGAATAAATATTTCTGGACTGCCGGTATTACCAAACTTAACTAAAATGCCTGCCCAAGCATTTAAAGGAACTGGCTTACTATTATCGAGGACATCGATAATTTTGTCAGCTTTAATCAAAAATTGTGCTTATATCGTTAATAATATCTTTAAAATTTTCAAGGCTTCAAAATAAACTAATTTCAATTACGGATAACGTTTATTTTACAGCAAATTATATGATAATTTAAGTAAATAAATTGGTGCAATTCAAAATTTGAAGGAAAGAATAATTCTAATCTGAATGCTCGTGAATGCTCGTGAGTCCCATGAGATTATAAATTAATTTCCCGTCCCGACCGATATCCAGTTTGCTCTTTATTGTTCTTTGCGAATTATTTCTTCCGCAGTGCTCCTTAGTGTCCTGCAAGCGTATTCCCATTTGATGGTGTAGAGAGGCTTGTACCACCAAATAGGTAAAGGTTGAGGGGGTCCGATCGGTTTGTACTATTGGTGTGCAGTGAGCGATTTCGGTTCACTTTATTGCAAGTTCTCAATGACCCCCTCGATGCTCCCCTCTTGTACCGTACATCAAGTAGCGACCGTCTCCATTTCTTGCATAGACATATGTGGTCAATCTGGTTGCGAGTGTTCCCATTTGGTAATGTCCATTTGACTTTATGTACATCTTTGTGAGGGAATAGCGTGCAGCCAATGACCAGTTGAAATGTTTGGCATAATTTCGTATGTCTCTCGCCGTTCTTGGTGCGAGTCCCGATCCCATATTTTGCCTTGAATGATTTTAGTCCGGTGTTGTTTGGACCAATCTTCGCATTGAAGTCACCCATGAGAATTGTGATGTCACCTCTGAGTATTTTGGTGAGAGTTGCTGTGAGAGCAGTACAGAAATCGTCTTTAGTGTCGTCACTGTCGTCTTCTGTGGGGGGGCATAGCAGTGCACGATGGTGATGTGCCTAGCATTGCATTAAACTTGGAGTCTGTCAGACACGGGATGCCCTGAATGGAGTGTCTTCTTTATCTTCTTAGGCCCAAATACCTCTCCGTATCAGCTGCTGCCTTCACTACCAGTGTAGTGTCACTGTATAGAACTGTATATCTTTTTGGTGTAGTTGTTGTCCCATTGAAACTCCATCTCATCTCGCTAATCCCAGCTAGAGCTACCTGAAGCTTATCCATTTCTTTCTCAAACTGCGCTAGTCTGGATGGTTCCTTAAGAGTGAAAGCTGATTCTACTATGGTGTAAACCGTTTTTGCGTACTCTGAATGTAACACAGCGAAACAAAGAAAAAAAGCGTAGTGCATTTTGCCCCATGGGTACATTTTCAAGTCGTTAATGCGTGGATCGAAAGCGAGCTAAATGGTTAAATTGAATCCCAAGAAGAATATTATATTTTCTCCGATATCCATACAAACCTGCGCTGCTATGGTGCGCATGGGCGCTGAGAAAGCCGCTGCCGAGGAGTTGGATCATGGTCTTCAACTAAACTCAAAAATGTATCCGAAATTGCATACAGTTTTGCACCCGTATTGGCCGCTTATAAGAACTCCAAAATATTGAAAATAGCCAATAAGCTCTACATAATGGAAGTCTTTAAAATTAAGCAAAACTTTGACAACCTACTAACCAACAAGTTCCAATCAAAGCCGGAAGAAATAAACTTTAAATCCAACGAAGCGGCAAGCAAAACTATAAATAAATGGGTGGAATCCAAGACAAATAATTTAATTAAGAATCTTACTTCGCCCGACGATTTTGATGACCATACACGTCTAGTATTGATCAATGCTGTACATTTTAAAGGCGAGTGGAAATCCAAATTTGAGGCACGGAATACACGTGATGAGGATTTCTTTTTGAATGATGCCGATAAGATAAAGATGCCCATGATGTATATGGAGAGTCATTTTGCTTATGCAGAATTGTCCGAATTGGATGCCAAGGCCTTGTCCATGCCTTATAATGACAATTTCCGCGTTGATGGGATTGTCAAAAACTTTGGAAAATGTTTAACTTAACCAAGTTGCAAGTCAATTCGTACATCGACCCCATTTTCTCCACTTATTTCAGTATTCGCAAAATACTGGGCTCAACAAGCCCATTCCTTAATCATACTCACCGGTAGCTGCAGCTGCCTCCGTACCCCCCTCATTCACATCAATAAAAGCCTTGTGTATGATTTTTGAAACTAATAGGTTTCCCCTTTCCAACATTTGACCAAATTCAGCTTCACGCGTAATTAGACGGTTCATGCCCAGCTACAAAGATAAAAAATGCACCATAAACATTTAAACATAACCGATAACTTCCAAATCCCAGTACCTGTTTAAAAACATCTTTTAGCTCTTGTGTGAACTCCGCTCTGAATTTTGGGAACTTTACTTTGACCATTTCTCCAGACAATTTCTTTGTAATATCCAACAAAGAAATGTTTTTTTTTTGGTTATTTTCAATATTTTGGAGTTCTTATAAGCGGCCAATACGGGTGCAAAACTGTCTGCAATTTCGGATACATTTTTTGAGTTTAGTTGAAGACCACGATCCAACTCCTCGGCATTGGCTTTCTCAGCGCCCATGCGCACCATAGCAGCGCAGGTTTGTATGGATATCGGAGAAAATATAATATTCTTCTTGGGATTCAATTTAACCAATTGTTCGTATACATTGATGCCAAAGGTATTTAGATTTTTGGCAAATTTAGTATTATCAGCTGCCATGGTGCTCGGAGTCGTATGCTAAAAGAATTTATTTTCACTTATTTTTGAAAATGTTAACAGGTCGAGAATTTTTTAATATTTAACAAATCGTTGTAGACATTGTGAATTGACATTATTTGCCTAGGAATACCTATTTAGTTGAAATGAAATAGCATACTTTGGTAAATTTTTTTATCGGACTTAAAGTGGATTTTTATTGTAGTGTGTGTGTGATGAATACAAAAATTAGTTCGGTCTGACAGTTTTAGCTCGCTTTCGACCAACGCATTAGCGACTTGAAAATGTACCCATGGGGCAAAATGCACCACGCT
The DNA here is from genome assembly GCA_037043745.1 of Chymomyza amoena. Lineage (NCBI taxonomy): Eukaryota > Metazoa > Arthropoda > Insecta > Diptera > Drosophilidae > Chymomyza > Chymomyza amoena. Next base: position 158,817 of record JBAMAX010001172.1, read on the forward strand.
TTTTTTTGTTTTGTTTCGCTGTATTACATTCAGAGCTCGTAAAAAACGGTTTACACCATGGTAGAATCAGCTTTCATTCTTAAGGAACCATCCAGACTAGCGCAGTCTGAGAAAGAAATGGATAAGCTGCAGGTAGCTCTAGCTGGGATTAGCGAGATGAGATGGTGTTTCAATGGGACAACACCAAAAAGATATACAGTTCTATACAGTGGCAATACACTGGTAGTGACGGCAGCAGCTGATACGGAGTGGGAATATTTGGGTGTAAGAAGGTAAAGAAGACACTCAATTCAGGGCATCCCGTGTCTGACAGACTCCATGTTTAGATGCAGTGTTAAGCACATCACCATCGTGCAATGCTATGCACCCCACAGGAGACGCCAGTGACGACACTAAAGACGATTTCTGTAGTGCTCTCACAGCAACTCTCACCAAAATACACAGAGGTGACATCACAATTCTCATGGGTGACTTTAATGCGAAGATTGGTCCAAACAACACCGGACTAAGATCATTCAAGGCAAAATATGGGATCGTGACTCGCACCAAGAACGGTGAGAGACATACGAAATTATGCCAAACATTTCAACTGGTCAATGGCTGCATGCTATTCCCTCAAATATTCCATAAAGTCAAATGGAGATTACTAAATGGGAACACTCGCATCGTTTATCGGTGGTACAAAATGTTGTCAGGAGGCCGAGAAGATGTGATCGACGAAGAGCGTGCCGGACGCCCGAGCACTTTAACAACAGACGAAAAAATTGATGAAGTAAAGAAAATGGTATTGGCCAAACGTCGAATCCCCGTTAGAGAATTGCTGAGGACCTAGACATATCGATTGGCTCGTGGCATTCAATTTCTATCAATGATTTGGGCATGAGACGGGTCGCCGCGAAATTCGTACCAAAATTGCACAATTTCGACCAAAAACAGCATCGCATGAACATTGCTATTGCTAATGAGATGTTGGACTCTGTCCGCCACGACCCAAATATGCTCCAGAGAGTCATAGTTGGTGACGAATCGTGGGTTTATGGTTATGACGGAGAAACCAAAGCTCAATCATCTCAAAGGAAGCAGCCGCACGAACCAAGACCGAAAAAAGCGCGTCAAGTTCGGTCAAATATGAAAGTTTTGCTTACAGTTTTCTTCGATTGCAGGGGCGTGGTGCATCATGAGTTCTTGCCACAGTGTATAACGGTCAATAAGGAGTATTACCTGCAAGTTATGCGCAATTGTCGCGACACAATCCCCCAGAAACGCCCGGATTTGTGAAAGAAGAAAAATTGGCTTTTGCACCACGATAACGCCCCTGCTCATACATCGTTGCTTGTGCGCGACTTTTTGGCCAAAAACAACACACTTATGATGACGTGGCCACCGTATTCCCAGATCTGGCCCCATGTGACTTTTTCTTGGTCCCTAAACTGAAGAGGCCCATGAAAGGACGACGCTACGCAACGATTGACAATATAAAGACGGCAACGAAGGAGGAGCTGAACAAGATAAAAAAAATGATATTTTGAAGTGCTGTGAAGATTGGAAAAACCGTTGGCACAAGTGTATAATATCTTATGGGGACTACTTTTAAGGGAACAAAATAGATATTCATAAATAAATAAATAATTTTAAAAAAATCACTAAATTCGCGATACTTTTTGAACGCCTCGTATATTTTGCAGTTCACTGATATAGAGCATTGTCCGCTCAAAAACCAAACCGACGGGTGAAGATATTGGCGTGATTCAACAAACTTCATCTTCTCAAGTAATATGCGCAGCTGGTAAATTTTGGTGTTTGTAGCTCTTCTAGTCTCAGAGATCTAGGCGTTCATATAGACGGACGGACGGACGGACGATCATGGCTCAATCGCTACCCGGGGTTATGATAAGCATTTTGGTATAAGGGACTTGGGGTCTGTCACGCCATCTTCTGTCAGTTACTTACATTGCAAAAATCTAGTATACCCTTTGTACTTTTAAGTACAGGGTATAATTAATAAAAATATTTTAAAGTAATATAAAATAAAATAACAAGTAAAAAAATGAATGGTAAATTTTGAAGAAGGATGTTATATCAATATAAATTGATCGTAGTCGTTTCGACGAATAACAAATTTAGTGTATTTATATCATATTTTTGAAGGGACTATCAGTAATTAGGCCTAATGTGAATTCTAAATTAATTAATAAAAAAAATTGCAATCTATAGATTTATTTTCTCTCTATTTCCTAGTGCCCACTGTCACTCCATAACTTTAAATAAAGTTGTGTTGAAATACTTGTAGTGTTCTACGTTAAAACTACTCATCAAAATTTGAAATACCATGAAAGTTTGAAATTCTCAGTATTACCCTTTGAAATAAGCTTCTTTCCAAAGCACTACAACTTTTGCATTTAATAATCCTCGTAATAATTGTATTTAATTCGCAAGTTCTTCAAGTAATTTGTATAAATTTTGTAGCATAATTTCGTTTGAAAATCAATCAAAAGTGCCACTCAGTGACTATTCAAGCACTTCAAATGTCCATTTCCATTCAGACCCCCCATCAGCCATTTGGTAAAAAAAAATATAAGTGGGGCCTATCATGCAAATTGTTTCGGCACAAATATTTTACAATTAAATATTTAAAATGCAAGAGCGCGTTCATATTTTGTTCCCATTTCGATATTTTTTAAGGGCGTGTATGTGTGTGTGTAGGTGTGTGTATGTGTATATGTGTAAGAGTGTGGTAGTAGTATTAGTGTGTGTGTGTGTGGCATGCTCTGAATAAACATAGCTGCGAATCAAATTGAGGCTAGCAACTGTCAGTAATTTGCATATTTGAGCTGAAAATTGCCAACAAACGAGCTTCGTTTGTGGCACACACACACACACACACACACATCATAGCCATAAATATACACACAGATACACACAATACATTGAAACCGATAAAGTGTACAACTTTAGCAAGTGCCGCTTGAGTGATAGGGTAATAGAGCAGCAACGGATTCGTGCTTTGGGGTTCGAGTTAGGAGCAGGTTACGCCGGTTAGACCAATGGATCTAGCTAGTACTGTATATAGTGGATACACTGGGGTAAGCTACTCGTGCTTCTAGCCTTGTATTGTTGTTGTGTGCAAATTCATAGAACTCAAAATTGATTTATTATGCGGTAATTGTTTTGGCCCAGTTTGAGGTTTGCATAAACAATGAATGAAAGCAGCCGGCCTGCATAAATGCCCAACTTAATGTGTGCGCCCCCTGCCCACCTACTATGCTTGTGGCTGGGGCGTGGTCGCTTTACGATATTCAGGTTAATAATAAGATATTTGACTTGGTTATTATAAAAAATATATATGTGTGTCGTCATAATTGGCAAGCAGCGTTGTTTAGCTTGCGAAAAAGGTTTCATATCACAACTGCGCTCAAAAGTATGCTATGATTTTTTAAAAGCTCGCTGATGTCAGTCGGCTCATAATTTCAAAATGGCTGCTGTCAAAGCAGTTTTAATAAAGAAATTTGTGTTTCAATGCACATTTTTTAAAAGATATAGTGAATTATTATGGTTTACTAGTATGATATAGAGTACTAGTATGCATATCTCTCTCGGGAGCTATGCGTAACTGTCCGACAGCTGTCATGGCGTCAGTCTTTGAACTCAACCACTGCACATTTTTATATTAAAGTCAGCCATGCAGAGTCTACTACGTATCCAGATAGCATCTGGACTTGAAGCAAGTGACACTGGTATTGCCGTACTTATATATTCCCTTCCTGACGTATCAAACTGCTTTAGATGAGATCTTAGGATCACGGAATTATTTCATAACAAGAAACTTAGATCTGTTTTACCAAGTCGGGAGACTTGGGCTAATAGCAGCCCCTATGTACACCTCCGGCAACAATGGGATGGGTTCAAAACTGAGCAGGGTGCAATTGTTGGAGTCGTTGGGCACAACACCAGTATATCTACTGCAATGGGCATCTAGCCCAGCGTCTTTCAAGCGGAGATTCACATCATAGAGATCTGCGCCCACAGTATTCTTCACAAGGAAATGAGGGGAGCAAACATCTGCAAATACTCAGATAGCCAAGCTGCCATTAGGGCATTTTCATCTTGGAGCATCTCCTCCAGGATGGTTAAAGGATGCCATAACTACCTCCAAGCCCTATCTGCACGGAATAAAGTCGTGATAGTTGGGTACCTGCAAACTCAGGAGTGGATGATAACACGATCGTTGAAACCACCAGACATATTCTCTGTGACTGCCCAGCGCTGGTATGGGACAGAGCCTGTCACATGGGAAAGGAACGGAATATTCCCTTCCATCTTAGGTCAATACCAACAAAAGAACGCTGCTATTCATGCGGAAAGCAGAAATTCTTTTGTCGTAATTTATGGCTATGGTACAAAAGAAATTTTGGTCGCAGTGCCCCTCCTCTTTGTGAGGAATCCTAACAAAAAAACAATAGTATGATACAGGGTGGGCCATGTGGGCCAATTCTGAATATATCAGTTCAAAGTAGATGCTATCAGATATATGTCAAGTATAAAACTTCACGATTTTAGTCATGGATCTTTGTGTAAGCCTGGTACGGGCGTACAATGAAAATGGTTTCTCTGTGAAAGAAACCATAGTTGAGGCCAGTGTCAACGAGTCACCAGGGACATCGCAAGAACTATAAATATCTGAACTTTCACGCTTTCAAGGTTCAAAAGTAGCAACAATTGACCCTGCGGACATGGAAGAACAGACCGATGAGTTTTCGTCAAAAGAAATTCATAGTAAATTAAAAAAGGTCTTCTATATCAATAATTTTAGCCGTCACCCGAGTTGCATAGAAATTAAATCGTTTTTTCAATTTTACCGTTTAGCGATGTAAATTAATTACTAAAATTGGTTGTATTAACTTTTAATATCAATTAAAAATTTTACAACTTTTATACAGCCAAAAAATTCAGACTAAGCTCATGTGACGCTTCTAATTAATCAAAGAAGGAAACGAATATTTGCCCTAACTTGGCCACACTATCTTATAATAGATACCTCCAATTTGGTCACACTATCCATTTTAAATATTCCACAAAGTTGTTCACACTATTTAGTATAAAGTTACCTGTCTAAATTTCTTCTGCTGAACAAATTAGGATACTAAGTAGGCTTTATTTTTTGTCAGAAAAGTTACACTATTGAAAGGAGAATTTATTTTTTCATTATATTCCGAACAGTCGAACAGTAAAGTTCTCTAAATTTTTTGTGCTTCAAAAAAAATATTTAAAAAAAAAAAAATCTATAAAAAATACCACATGTGAAAAAAATATGTTGAACGAATTTAAAAAAAAAAGAGTTTGAATCTGATTTCACATCATTGCCTGAGGATCAAAAAAAAACATCAAATGAGTTGCAGAAGAATCGCATGGCGAGAGCAAGAGAAGTTGTAGGCTTTGTTTCTACTCATAAAAGTTACACCATTGAAAGGAGAATTTATTTTTTCATTATATTCCGAACAGTCGAACAGTAAAGTTCTCTAAATTTTTTGTGCTTCAAAAAAAATATTTAAAAAAAAAAAAAAAATCTATAAAAAATACCACATGTGAAAAAATATGTTGAACGAATTTAAAAAAAAAAGAGTTTGAATCTGATTTCACATCATTGCCTGAGGATAAAAAAAAAACATCAAATGAGTTGCAGAAGAATCGCATGGCGAGAGCAAGAGAAGTTGTAGGCTTTGTTTCTACTCATAAAAGTTACACCATTGAAAGGAGAATTTATTTTTTCATTATATTCCGAACAGTCGAACAGTAAAGTTCTCTAAATTTTTTGTGCTTCAAAAAAAATATTTAAAAAAAAAAAAAACTATAAAAAATACCACATGTAAAATATATGTTGAACGAATTTTCACATCATTGCCTGAGGATAAAAAACATCAAATAAGTTGCAGAAGAATCGCATGGCGAGAGCAAGAGAAGTTGTAGCTTTGTTTCTACTCATAAAAGTTACACCATTGAAAGGAGAATTTATTTTTTCATTATATTCCGAACAGTCGAACAGTAAAGTTCTCTAAATTTTTTGTGCTTCAAAAAAAAATATTTAAAAAAAAAAAAAATCTATAAAAAATACCAGATGTGAAAAATATATGTTGAACGAATTTTCACATCATTGCCTGAGGATAAAAAACATCAAATAAGTTGCAGAAGAATCGCATGGCGAGAGCAACAGAAGTTTTCAATAGTCGCTTGAAATAGGTATATTGCACCAAAAATCGCTCCTTTGTTGGCTTCTGCCGATAGTGGGCTTTTTGCTTTTCCGACTATATTGGCCAAGCCAAGCGGCATTCTTGGGTCAAAGCCACGGCATCTACAAGTCATTTGAATGGATACTATTACCACTATTCTATACTGGAATATGGCTGACTTGTCTGGCTTGCTCTATTTTCTTCTTCATTCGAGCATTTGCCGGACCGTCGTATGGTTTATGTTTGGTTTTCTCAACATTCGGGCAGCGCCCTGTTTTGGCTTTGCGTGGCCCTGATACACCTAGCACGCGCAACTCCTTAATAGTTACCTCCAAAACTGGTGGCAGTCGCCACTCTGTATAGAAGGAGAAAACCGTTTGTTCATTTTACCAACTGCTGGTTACATGACTAACGGATCTTGAAATGGTATCCGTACAACTAACACAATTGTAGATGCTCTTAAGTTAAGGTAAGGATTTATTATTCACACTGGAATCTTTCAATTGGTTTATTTTTGGTCTTCTCACTAACCAAACAGCGCCCTGCTTTGGCTTTACGTGGCCCTGGCGCTCTAGCTAGTGGCCACCTCCACCTCATTGGCATTGGACACCAATGACTTACATTTGGGATATTGATACCAACTGCTCGTTGCCATGACAAACGGATCTTGAAGATGAGGTTTTTGGAAAAGCAACTGCTTGCTGGATCGTTCAGATAAAATTTTTAGACTGGTGCCCTCTCTAATCCACGCAGAATGCTCCATATTGCAAAGCTCTAAAGTTAAGGTAAGGATTTATTATTCACACTGGAATCTTTCAATTGGTTTATTTTTGTCTTCTCACTAACCAAACAGCGCCCTGCTTTGGCTTTACGTGGACCTGGTGCTCTAGCTAGTGGCCACCTCCACCTCATTGGCATTGGACACCAATGACTTACATTTGGGATATTGATACCAACTGCTCGTTGCCATGACAAACGGATCTTGAAGATGAGGTTTTTAGAAAAGCAACTGCTTGCTGGATCGTTCAGATACAATTTTTAGACTGGTGCCCTCTGTATCCACGCAAAATGCTCCATATTGCAAAGCTCCAAGAATCTTTTTTTCGCAATCAAATTGATTATTTTCAAGACGGTCGTATGGTTTATTTTTCGTCTTCTCAGCATCAAGACAGCGCCCTGCTTTGGCTTTGCGTGGCCATGATGATCTAGCTAATGTCTTAGTGGATACCTCCACCCCTTGTACCCCCAGCGACGTATATTTTCATCATGCGCTAAATTCTCGAGGACGCGCAACTCCTCAATAGTTAGCTCCAAAACTGGTGGCGCTCTGTGCCCTCCCGACATTGGCGCGACGAGTCAAATTTTAGAAACGACTACAATGGAGAGGGACACCATGGCATGACGCACAAGACGTGATGCCGCCTGCGCCGCTTACAACAAGCGCACAAATTCCCGAACATGGCGATGCCAGTAACCTATCCGCATGTCCCAACTGCAGCCGTACCTTCAACTTGAAGGCTCTTAGGAAACACTTGACCATATGGTCAAAATTTTAAATTTAATTATTCAAGTGTTAAGAAAAATTAATTGTATTGACCATATGGTCACGTGTTTCCTAAGAGCCTTCAAGTTGAAGGTTCGGCTGCAGTTTGGACATGCCGATAGGTTGCTGGCATCGCCATGTTCGGGAATTGGTGCGCTTGTTGTAAGCGGCGCAGGCGGCATCGCGACTTGTGCGTCTTTTACCTTTTGGGGCTCCATGGTGTCGCTCTCATTTCTATATATTGAAAAAATAAATGAAAATGAAAACTATTATTAATTTTGAATGCTTTCACTGCAGCATTGACTATTGTTTTGTTTGAGTTTAACTTGGTAAGTATACATAAATTCAAATGCGTACTTGTTTTTCTTAAATCTACGTAAGTCGAATCTAAAATTTTAAATTTAATTATTCAAGTGTTAAGTAAAATTAACTGTATTGGGTTTTTTAAAAGTAATGATACAAAAGTAAACCGATAGGGACAGCAAACGACGCCATATTTTTTTCCGCTCTCTTAACATTTCTCTTCAGTAAGGTGTGCCATTTCATCATGGAAAGATATACGATCCAACAATAAGTCAAAATTATTAAAATTTACTACCGAAATTCGGAGTCAGTGGCCTCAACTTTAAGAGCATTATGTCCAATTTATGATCGTCATAATTGTCCTGCCAAATCAACAATTGAGCGTCATGTGGAAAAATTTGAATCCACAGGCACAGTACGAAATGCCAGTGAGACAAAAAAGTGCCCGTAGTGTCGAGAATCAATTGAGGAAGACCCAAATCAGTCTCTCACACGTCGTTCTCAAGCGTTGGGCATCTCTGTGACGTCGTGGTGACGAATTTTGCGAAAAGATCTTGGCATACATCCTTACAAGATCAAATTGACGCAAGAACTGAAGCTGCTTGACCAGCAGAAGCGTCGTATGTTTCTGAGCAACAGCTTGAAAATTATCCGGATTTTCATCGAAAAATCATCTTCAGCGATGAGGCTCATTTCTGGCTGAATGGCTTCGTCAATAAGCAAAATATGCGTTATTGGTCAGGCAGCAATCCACACGTACTCCATGAGTCACCATTTCATCCCGAAAAAATTACGGTTTGGTGCGGTTTATGGGCCGGCGGCGTCATTGGGCCGTACTTCTTCCGTGATGATCAAGACCGGCGCGTTACTGTGAATGGCAATCGCTACCGCTCCATGATAACCGAATATTTTTGGCCCGAATCGGATGATAAGAACTTGGACAATATGTGGTTTTAACAAGACGGCGCCACAACCTCACGAAATGGCCCATTCAATGGGCCGCCTCGGTCGTGCGATTTGACGCCGTTAGACTATTTCCTGTGGGGCTACGTCAAGTCTATGGTCTATGCCAATAATCCAGCGATAATTGGTGAACTTCGTACGAATATCGAACGTGTAATTGCAGCAGTATCGGCCGATTTATGCAAGCGTGCCTGTGGTCGCCATGCAAAAGAAATCGAGTTCCATACATAATGCCATCAAATGTATGTTCACAGGAATAAAGAATTTCATTGACACCCAAAATCGGTTTTTGTTTTATTTAAAAAAAAAACTTTTGTAGCGCTCTTAGTAACCCTTTACATGCTTGAGCTCCTTCAATGATCAAGCGAATAAGAGAAATATGGTCTGCAGATGTGCACAGCATTACGCCTATGGAGCTTAAACTTATAGTGGCTATCGTCAGCAGGATGCACAGGAATTTTACTATCGACGATAATCGCAGTGGCAAAAGAACTACTAATTGGATTATACGCGAACTATTTGTGGCAACACTAGCATCACTTTTGATTCTTTTTCTGACTTATGCAACGTTCTCGCATTGTAAGTTGAAGGCGATCCTTGATTTTTTGTGAAGAATCGTTATATGCTGATTCCCATACTTTGTAAGCAGTTTAAGTTGGATGGACAATTCTTTAAAATTATTTTCCTCCAGCTCCTTGCCAAGTTTGTCTCTAATTAATCTCAGCTCAGGAGCAATCATTGCTGCAGATTTTTCTATGTCTACACACTGCTCTGAGCTTTTGTTGTGCGTCTCAAACTGCTCTTTTTGTTGTTTGGAGTTTGAAGCTCATGGATTAAAGGCAACGTTCCACCAACTGAAAGCCATCTCCAGCCAAATTATAAAGATTATCGTACTAGAAAACTAACTGGCGGACTTGTTAATATTTTTTTCACCAGATGATGCTGTTTCAATACAACTCACTCGACTTTTCGTCAGTCTTATATTATACTAGCCGGCCTCCGCTACGCTCCGGCACGTTCGCTTCGCTCGCTCGTCTAGATCTGGAATCTTTCCGATTGGAAAACAACGTACGATTGATCGATGAGTGGATTAATTTCATCATAAAATTTTCAACCACTTTACATTTTAACCATGTTTGATGGAGATTTGGTAGTTTTCTTCAAGGCATTGTAAGCAGTATCTGATGTTAATGCACTAATAATGTTAACCTATAATGGCGGCAGGACGTCTTTTTTTATTTTTTCACGTTCACTCAAGACAAACCACAGATTGAAAAATACGCGGACGGCGCGTTCGCGAAAGCCGCGAAACAGAAGTGTGGAAGGCTATTAAAGGTATAGTCGATAAATGAAAAAAAAATGTTAGGAGTGGCAACACTTATCTCTTAGGGGTATGAAAAATAGATGTTGGTCGATTCTGAGACCTGCCCAATAAGCACACAAAATTTCATGAGAATCGGTCAAGCCGTTTCGGAGGATCCAAGGCCAATGTGGAAGAGCGTGTGAAAAAGGCCAGTAATGCCCTATACGCATGTAAAAAGATGGTGGGCTGCACTTGGGGCCTCTCACCCACTCTAATGCATTGGTGCTACACGGCAATTGTTCGTCCGATACTGCTCTACGGCGTCCTAGTTTGGTGGAAGGCGACTAACAAAACGACGTACCTGAAGCCACTGGCACGCGTTCAGCGACTTGCATCGCTGTGCACTACAGGGGCTCTCCGGTCAACACCCACAGCGGCGCTAAACATCATTTTAGACTTACTTCCGATTGACCTCTACGCGGAGTACTCAGCTGCTCGTACAGCTGGGCGCCTAAAAGCGGCGGGTCTTTTTAAGAACATTCGCTACGGACATAGTTCAATAGGACAGGGACTCTCTGACGAAATTGACTATGTCATACCGCAGCTACAATTTGGGAAAAGGGTAAAGGTGACGATGGAGGAAGACGGCTGGCGTAAAGGCCTTATACCCAGTCACAATACCTATAACCTATTCACTGACGGCTCAAAGATGGAAAATGGCGTTGGTGCTGGAGTATACTGCTCCGAGCTTAATGTAAGTCAAAGTTACAGGCTTCCGGACCACTGCAGCATCTTCCAGGCTGAAGTATTCGCCGCAATGAAGGCGGCTGAGATGGAATGCACCAACACTTCAACTGGAACAAAGATTAATCTCTTCATAGACAGTCAAGCCGCTATCAAGGCTATTGTATCGCACTGTACATCCTCCTTCCAAGTCCTTGAATGCCAGGCAGTCATCCAGAGATTAGCTGCGGCTCGTAAACTGCATATCTACTGGGTGCCTGGACATAAAGGCATAATGGGGAATGAAATGGTGGATGCAATTGCCAAAAGCGGTGTTGGGCTTCCAGAGGGACAAATACACGACGTACGCCGACCGATAAAACACCTCTACGTTATGCTGGAGTGCAACGTGAAGCGCAGAGCTGAAGCTAGATGGAAAAATCTAGACAGCTGTCACACAGCGAAAATCATGCTGGCTCATTACGGCAGGAAACAAAGTAACTTCATAATGAAACTCTCACGCACTGAATGCAGGACCATCACGGGTGTGCTAACAGGACATTGCCTCTTAGCGAAGCATGCGAATAGGATGGGACTAACGGCAAGCGAATCATGCAGGATCTGCAGGGATCCGGAAGTCCGTGAGACCCTAGCACACGTACTCTGCGACTGCGCAGCCATCTCTAGACATCGTCTGACCACCCTAGGAGAACCAGCGTTTGTCGGTCTAGAAGAGGTGGCCAGGCTACAAGTTGGGCGGATACTTAATTTCGCTAAAAAAGTAAAATTTTTAACTGACCGTAACGTTGCGTAATAACCTGGAATCTGGCACAGCTAAGGACCAAAAGGTCTATGCTAGGCTGCACTCTGTTGTGGCCGGCCAGCGTAACCTAACCTAACCTAGGTCCGCGATCGCAGCTTAGTTTGGAGAATAAAATTCGGCTTTACAAAGCAGTACTCAAGCCGGTATGGACGTATGCAATGCAGCTCTGGGGGACGGCGAGCAATTCAAATATCGAAATCCTGCAAAGATACCAATCTATAACTCTAAGAAACATTGCAGGCGCTCCTTGGTACGTAACCAACAAAGAAATACGCAAAGATTTGAATGTTCCTTTTGTCAAAGATGAAATAAGCAAATCATCGTTAAGATATTTAAATAGACTGTCAAACCATGATTTTTAGGAAATAGTTTTGCTGTATACTCTATTGATTGGACTTAATGGAGCACAATTAATCCTGTCATTTGTTTGTTTTTACTTATAAAATTAGCTGATTGTCTTAAAGGACAGATTGCAAATAAAAAAAAATAAAAAAAAAATTAAATTTGTAGATTATTATTTCAACAATTAGGTCCAAGAATGCCAAAGTTTATATTAAATTAAAAAAATTTACTACTTTTTTTTACTTGATAGTTTACAACTCTTAAATTTTCGATTTTCTTAAATTATCCAATACTCCTCTCGGAAACCTCCCCCTTCTCGTCCTCTATTGTGCTAAAGCTATTTACTAAATTTCCAACAATTAAACGCAGACAACGGAAATTAACTGATTCCATTGTATGTGCTCTCATTTGGAATTTATTGCAAGGATTTTTTGGGCAAATTTGCACAAAACAGCAAAAGCAACGGAAATGTGATGCGCTGAAAGCAACTCTGACTCTGCAACGGTACAACTAAACTCAAAATGGCGGCGTTAGAAGGAAAGAGCGCGCACTTTGGTCTGCAGTCATTTTATAAATATATTTATAAACAGGAGCATAAACTTTTATATTTATTGTAAAAAGCTGTGACTGGCGCATTATCTCCGACTCGAGCTGGCGCGAATTTTAAGTTAAATCCCGTCATAAACTCACAAATAGAAAACAAAATCCTTTTAACAGCACAACGCTTGCATTTAAATATGTGCTTATATATTTAAAGAGCCAAATTTCGCAACTTAAACTCTGGTACAAAAGCTAAGCGAACCCCTCTCCGAAAGTTTTTACTCTTGAATACGGACGGATTTGTTTCACTGCCATTCAATTTGCATTTTTCATTCGCTTTTATTGCAACTCGACTAAAAATGTTGGTCATGTCATTCAATTCGAGATCAATTGCTGTAAAAATGACAAAATTATGCTAGTCGACAAAATGCAAAAGAGTAGATAAATAAAAACAAACTGAAATTCGACGCGCTCTACGCAAAATTCAACTGACACTACGCCATTTTGTGCCAGTCGCCAGTCTCTCTGCCCGTTTCAATTTGGCTTAATCTATTTAAATGGTCCGACCAACCAACCAACCAAACCAAAAAAAAATGCGGGGAGATATCTATAAAAAAAAACAAGTAACAAAATCCATTGCTTTACTTTAGCGGATTCAATTTACGGACCGCGAGCGCATCTACTCTATGGAGCGCGCAGGGATACGATGAGGGGGTTGCCCTTGGTGTAAACCGTCACGTTTTAATGGGCTCTGCTGTGTATTTTTTTTGAGATATTTTTTGTGAGTAAATAAATATTTTGCTTTTAGCTATAAAGTCTGTCAATACGACACGAACAGCTTTAGGTTTTTGGGTGGAGTAGATCTTGAAGTGGCTGGGAGGTTTGTTGGGATCTACTGAAACAACTCTGCGTCTACGAAAAGTTTATGTTTTACAATCTTGAGTAAACTAAAATAGTTTCTATAATGAGTTTTGATTCCAGCAAGTGTATTTCAAGCCTTTGTTTATCCCGCATGACTTTTCACCTTTTATACAAAATTTCTATACATGCGAGGTGTGTTCAAAAAGTATCGCGAATTTTGAATTTTCGCGGGTTACGTATATTCGAATTTTGATTTTTTTGTGTCGTTATGTTGGTACTCATATCTCTCACTTACATATGCCGACAAGTTCGGCCATTTTGAATGTTCACTTAATTGATGTCAGCTGCTTTGCTTGTACGTGTTTTGGCACGTCTTCGATTTTTACCTATTCAAAAAAATGGATCAAAGAACCTGTATCAAATTTTGTGTGAAAACCGAAATTAAGTGCGCGGATGCATTCCGAATGTGGACTGTGGCATATGGAGAAGCTACCTTGGAGCGAAACAACGTTTATCGGTGGTACAAAATGTTCTCAGAAGGTCAAGAAGATGTGAACGACGAAGAGCTTGCCGGACGACCGAGCACTTCAACAACAGACGAAAAAATTGATGAAGTAAAGAAAATGGTATTGGCCAAACGTCGAGTCCCCGTTAGAGAAGTTGCTGAGGATCTAGACATATCGATTGGCTCGTGGCATTCGATTTTTATCAATGAATTGGGCATGAGACAGGTAGCCGCAAAATTCGTACCAAAATTGCTCAATTTCGACCAAAAACAGCATCGCATGAACATTGCTAACGAGATGTTGGACTCTGTTCGCCACGACCCAAATATGCTCCAGAGGGTCATAGCTGGTGACGAATCGTGGGTTTATGGTTATAACGTGGAAACCAAAGCTCAATCATTTCAATGGAAGCAGCCGCACGAACCAAGACCGAAAAAAGCGCGCCAAGTTCGGTCAAATGTGAAAGTTTTGCTTACAGTTTTCTTCGATTGCAGGGGCGTGGTGCGTCATGAGTTCTTGCTATAGGGTAGAACGGTCAATAAGGAATATTACCTGCAAGTTATGCGCAATTGGCGCGAAACAATCCACCAGAAACGCCCGGATTTGTGGAAGAACAAAAATTGGATTTTGCACCACTGCTCACACATCGTTGCTTGTGCGCGACTTTTTGGGCAAAAACAATACAATAATGATGCCGCAGTCACCGTATTCCCCAGATCTGGCCCCCTGTGACTTTTTCTTGTTCCCTAAACTGAAGAGGCCCATGAAAGGACGACGCTACGCTACGATTGACGATATAAAGACGGCAACGCAGGAGGAGCTGAACAAGATTAAAAAAATAAAGATTTTTTGAACTGCTTCGAAGATTGGAAAAACCGTCGACATAAGTGTATAATATGTAATGGGGACTACTTTGAAGGGAACAAAATAGATATTCATGAAAAATAAATCATTTTTGAAAAAATACAAAATTCGCGATACTTTTTGAACACACCTCGTACATACATTGGCCGTCAGCCAATCGGTATCCCAAGGGGACCAGCGTAGAACTACTTTGTGTGGTACGCGCCGTAATTGTGATACACTAATGGTAATGCGATTATACTCTCCCCGCGAGTGCGGCTGGAGGCAGGTCCTTGGCACGGTCATGTCTCTGCCTTGGATGCTGTAAAGGGTTATCCACAAGAAGGTATTATCCCCCCTGCTATGGTCTCTCGTGATCGATGAATTGTTAACTAAGCTGACAGTGCTTGGTTATATAGTAAAGTCATTGGATACTCAGAAGGCGGCTAAATATGACAACACCATCAAAGGGTTGATGGATAATGCTATACAAATCACCCTAAGCTGGTGTCTAAGCGAAGGGCCTAGCATCAACCCCCTTCACGAAGAGATACAACACGGAGCTTCGGAATCTTGTTATAAATAACACTGAGATGGATTATTCAGACCTGGTCAAATATCTAGGAGTGATACTTCAAAGCTACTCGAGCCATGTGGCTTTGTAGGAAATTCTTAGGCAGCACATTGGGGCCTACGTTTTATGTAGCAGCCCTTGTGTGGCTGCAACGAAATGTGGCCATTAAGAAATGCAGCAAGCTTTAAAGAATAGTATGCATATCTCTCTCGGGAGCTATGCGTACTTGTCCGACAGCTGTCATGGAGTCAGTCCTTGGAGTCACACCACTGCACATTTTCATCTAAAAGTCAGCTATGCTGAGTCTACTACGTATCCATATTCCATCTGGACTTTAAGCAAGTGATACTGGTCATGCCGCAATTACATATTCCCTTCCTAACATATCGATCACCTTTAGATTAGATCTTATGATCAAGGCATTATTTCATAACAAGAAATTTAGATCGCTTCTTCCAAGTCGGGAGACTTGAGCAAATGTGTGGAAACTACCGGTGGCAACAATGCTTCACGGATGGGTCCAAATCTGAGCAGGGTGTAGGTGTTGGGGTCGTTGGACCCAACACCAGACTCTCTACTGCAATGGGCATCTGGCCCAGCGTCTTTCAAGCGTAGCTTTATGCCATAGAGATCTGCGCCCTTAGTATCCTTCACAAGGGAACTAGGGGAGCAAACATCGCTATTTATTCAGATAGCCAAGCTGCTATGCATTATCATCTTGGAGCATCTCCTCCGTTTTAGTTCCTTTTGCAACAAAGCACTCGGTTTCAAACAACATAAAACATTCGTTTTGGTAGGATCTGGAGTACCAATCATGTGAGTTTAAAATGAAACTGGATAAAATGCTCAGTTTCTTTTTCCAGAGTACGACCGATTATTGTAAACACAAATATGCAAAAACCTTTGTGCGCCACCTAGCGACAAGAGCTTGCTAGCGCCACTCTAAATAACAATATAAATGATAGATGGCATCCATCCAGACAAGACATGTTTTTTAAAGATATAAGTACGTTCAAACTTCCCAACAGCGAAATCACAAGAGAGCAGACAATTGAGTTTTTATATCGGCGAAAATAAGTGAAGCGGGCCACTTTTCCCAGACTTTATTCGATTGCTCTACCGAATATGTAAAAATCCTCAAAATCGACTTAAGTTGGGGAAAAAGTGGCCCGCTTCACCTTTTTTTTCCCCGATATATAAAACGTGAAAAATTTGTTACGACGAAAATCCTTTTTTGTATTAAACAAAAGCAGTAAATCTCAGAATATGAAAAAATTTCTGGTAGAGAAGTTCATTATAGCTAAGTTTTGATTTTAATAAAAAAATATTAGTAAGACAGTTGTCTTTACGGCGCGGAAGCCTGGACCGTGTCGCTAACTCATGCTGCTGCCTTGGGAGTTTTCGAGAGGAAAGTACTGCGCAAGATCTTTGGTCCTATTCGAGTTGGCGAGGACTACCGCATCCGCACCAACCAGGAGCTGTATGAGCTCTTCAACGACATGGACGTTGCTCAGCGTATCAACATCCAGCAGCTTCGCTGGCTCGGGCATGTCGTTAGGATGGACGAGGATGCTCCAGCTAAACTTGTGTTCGATGCGGTAGTCAGCGGCCGTCGGCGGAGAGGACGACCGTGTCTGCGTTGGAAAGACCAAGTGGAAGGGGCCCTGTCTTCGCTCGGTGTGACCAACTGGAGAAGGCGCGCGCAATGCAGAGCCGCCTGGAGAGACGTTTTAAGGCAGGCCGTAACCCGGTAATCGGGTTGTTATGGCCACATAAGAAGAAGAACAAGACAATTGTTTTTATGTGATGTCCTTTTAAAAATTCAACCTTTTTCGTTGAAGAAGCAAAACCCAGAAGAAGACTTCCTTAACTTACCGATATGTAATTAATAATTAGAAAGAGGATTACAAAAGTTGTCGTGCCCTAAATTAGGGTTATTGTGCTAGTACCGAAATAAGGAAACCGTTTTTCTATATTTGAAATTTCTGTAATCTCTAGCAATAACTGGGACATTCATTTTGAAAGAAACACAAAATTTATAGGGTGTTTTTTTAAGTTTACTTCTCGAATTTTTGGCATTATAATGAAACTCTTTAGTTATTTACTTCTAAACTATGCAGTACAATTTTTGCTGCATTATAGGAAACCAAATTCCCAACTTATATTTATAGATAAATAGATTGTTTATAACATGCCCACATTTCTCATGAAATTCCCATTCCATACCTCAAAAAGGTCACCCAATTAATTGTAAAGCTATTAAAAATTGCATCAGATTATTGATAACATTAAAAGAGTACTAACTTACCCCAACTTTACGTACATTTTGTCCAAGTTTTCGACGGGTTCAAACAATATCATGAGCCAATTCCGTGCTTGGCATTAGCCAAGTTTAGAATACCATTGGCTAACGATACTCTCCTATTAGCCGTCAACTCTTCGCTGCTGTTTACGAGCCGTAATTTGCTTCACATCAACGGCAAAGAGAGAGAAATATGCGAATCTTTTATGCGCCTTTTATGCGGCAACAACATAAAAAAGAGTAAGAAATACGTTCTGAAAAAAAAAAAGATAAAAGATATATGAGTAGTGCCTAGAAGAAGTAAAGGCAAAACTTAAGCGGCAAAAGATGAAGCAGATGAAACTGCAAAAGAACTCTTAAAGCAAAAACTTTTGGCACTAATGGCTTCATAACACGCAACATTACAAAGGGTTTTTAGTCGGGGAGGTCGACGGGGAGCGGCGAGGTTAAAGGTAAAGGCGGAACTGCTAATATGCAACAATATATTATGCGCTCCTGTAATTGTATATAAGTCTGTGCATGTGTGTGTGTGTATCTGTGTGTGTGTTGGTGTATCCATGTGTGAGTGTGTGTGTGTTTGAGAGAGTTTTTAGCTGACTTTAGCAGCAGCTGCGCAGCTTGCCAAAAAGCAAAGCTGGCGTATAACGACTAAGGGCGGTGTCCGACTGTGAGATACTCTGCATTGAAGGAAACCAAAAAAAAAATAATTATAATAAATTTTTTAGGGATTTGGTGAGAATTTTTGACTAATACTAGGAAAAGGGCTTGCAGGGTTGAAGGATTGCTTCTTAAAACAGCCAACCCTTCGTGGTTTAAGTTTCTTGGAACTACCTTGGTTGTTAGTGCAACAAACTAGAATAATTGGTGCAGTTTGTAAGGAAGGTCGAAACTTGTTTTTTAATTCGACCTTTCAGATTTAGATGATTTTTAACATATGTGGTAAAACTAGTAGCCAATACGTTCTACGTAAATTTTTCTTACAAAAAACTAATTCTGGTTAAGTTTTTGTTAACTGACTATTCTGTTTTTAATTCAAAGAAATTTCTTGGAACTATTTTTTTTTTCAAAACTGTAATTTAAATTTTTGGTTTATATTATTATTATCAGGCTTTTTTTTATTTGCAATTTTATTGTATTATAAATACAACACAAATGGTTATGATCCAAAAGATAAATAATGATTCAATATTTTTTTATAATTTTACTATATTTAAATAATACATTTAAAAAAAAAAATTGTAAAGCTTCAAAAGTATTTTGATGCTTATTATTTTGTCGCGCCAGATAGGACGCTTTAGAACAGTTTTTAATAAATTTCCACAATTTTTTTGTTATGGGATGATTTTCATTCTGAGTGCTGGAAATAAGTAAGTTTGGTTAAATCCTTTGGATTCTAAGGGAAAATTGTTATTTAAGTTACTTAAAAAATGTTCCATCTTAGAGTTTAATTTGATGGGCTGGCCACCTAAATAGAGCAAACAATAACGTTTGGCAATCCTTCTAAACAAATATATTATATTATACAACTAAGTTCTCGCTGTTTTTTTTTAAGAAATTGCAACTTTTTTGGTTACTAATGATTTATTCAAAGTATGGCCCATCGCTAGCTGCAACTTTTCCCATTTTTCTGGCGGAGCTCGAATACCTTGACGGTAGATGTATTCGTTTTTTAATGCTATCCGCGAATCAAGCCTTTTTGCCATATCTTTAAATGAGTGGAACTGCTGATCAGACAGACTATATGCCATCGAGCGGAACAAGTAATAATCGAACGGCGCAATATCTGGAAAATATGGCGGATGGAGTAGGACTTCCCATTTGAGCGTTCCCAAGTAGGTTTTAACATGATTGGCAACGTGAGACCGAGCATTTCACTAGTTCCCTAGTGATGGATTAGCTCAGTTTCAACAGCTCATAATAAAAACCATCGACCCGGTCCCACCAAATGCACAGCTTAACCGAGTAGTCTCCAAAATTTTTTCCTCTTTGGTACGCCGTAATTAATCCATTTTTCATCATCCGTTACAATGCGATGAAGAAAACTCTTCCTTCTTTGTTGCTAGAAGCAGTTGTTCACAGGCGAAAAAACGCGCTTCCTGGAATTATAAGGAACCCAAGTTCCTTTCTTTGGAATCATTCCAAACGCATTTAATCGCTTTGAAATGGATTGGCGGGGAACTTCTAAAGCTGAAGAAAGCTCTTCTTTCGTTTGGCACGAACTTTCATCGAGCAAAGCCTTCAATTCAGAGTCTTCAAAGGTTTTGGTCTTCCTATACGTGGCCGAGCATCAACATCAAAATGACTGTTCTTGTAGCAGCATCTCCGTACACTTTTTGGAGCTGTCGATGCGCTTCAGCTGCCGTTTCTTCGAACCGAACAAGAAAAACAGCACTTCCCGCAAAAAACGAATGTTTGGTGCAGAATATTATATAAAAAGAAAGTCTCTAATGTGTCATAGTGGTTTGTTTACCGTATTTGGGAATGTCAAAATCGACCAGAACTTACTGTTTTAGCCATGTATTGACAAATAGCGAGATCTTATTTGCGCGCCATCGACCCAATGATGATAATGATAATGATGATGATCAACAGCTGTTGAGTATAAAATACATATGCTATATATATGGCAGCTAGAAAAACAGGCCCCTGATTTTTTTTCAGCTCATGTTTCAAATGATGCTCCAAATATAGAAAAAATAGTTTTCTTATTAATAATTATTCTTCGTCATATGAAAATGGTTCTAAAAAAACGTCCACATTCTGTAGCATGACTTAGAAATTAAAAATTTTAACGAAATGCAAATGATTGTGTTGCAAATAACTTTATTTGAAAATATGGATATCACTAAGAAATCCATCATTGTTTTACACTACCAATTAGAATATGAGTACCATTATCCTCCACGAATTTATTCTGATGACTCAGCGTTAAAAAAAAAAACAGATTATATTATTTTGATCCATTTCCATTCCTATTTATTCCCCAAATACGCCGAAAGAATATTAAAGACACCACAAAAAAAACAGAAAAGTTATCTCTGTAAAAGGACAAACTTTTCCTTAATGTAGCAGATTTTATACGGAAGCTCTTCGAACTGCTGCGTACTTCTGCATACTGCCTTAAAGTCACTATAAAAATGTTGCTAATAAAAACTATTGATGATATTAGTACAAACCCTATTCATCAAAGTATCTATAAATATGTCTGCCTTGCCTTACCCGTCCTGTACCTCACGTTATCCAAATCTGTAGTACTCTTAAATAGAGGGTTAAGTACAGTGTATAACAACCGTGTTGCACTAGCTGCGTTAATAATTGTTATAGTTGTAATTATAATAAAACTTGACTTTATGCACACACACACACACACAAACACACTCTTTTACACACAAGGTGCACTAACGATCTAGTTCCTTAGCATCGACAGTTCAGAGAGACTAGAGCAAGGAGTCAAAGAGTTCGAGGAGTATTGGGGGGGAAGTACTTACTATGTAAGCAGCACATGTTGTAAGCCATAAAAGCGCCACAAAGCAGTCTATGAGTAACTCTTAACTCGTTGAAGTCTTAGTCTCGGCTGAATAGCAGCAACTACAACAGCAACAACAACAACAAAGCCAACTAGAAGACTAGCCCTTTCTTAGTCCTCGTTGTTGTTTTTGTTGCTGCTCACTCATAGTCCCGCTTCTTAGGCACTTTGTGCTGTTATTTTTAGCCCGTTGTTGTCTGTAGTTTTTCGTTTCCGGTACGCCATCTTAACGCCACGCTCGTTAGCATTGACAGCTGTGTGAGCCAGGTAAGTTAGGACTTTTTCGTACATATAAACAATTTTTCAATTTCATACTTAAAAATTCTGACTATCTATGTATTTTTATAAAATATATAAGTTTTACTTCTTACTTACTTGAAAAAAACCCAAGTTGCGAAGTTATATCGAAAACATTTTTTATCAATTTGTATTTTAAAGTCAAAAAATAAGAGTTCAACTTGATTTTTATAATAAAAATTAAAAATTTATCCTTATTCAGGACACCAATCTGTTCAAAAATATGATATATTGTAACTTGGTTTTTTTCGCTTCGATTTTTTTGAACCTATAAGTCTTTTGTGCAATCCCTGGTATAAAACAATATTAAAAATGGCGTACGTAAAGTCAGGCGCGGACGACTTTAAGATACCCTGTACCACTAGCTTGCAATAAAATCCGGGTACTTCCCAAAAAACCAAAAACAGAAGAATTTTTAACCAAACATTTTTTTGACCGATGTTCCTATGGGAGCTATATGATATAGTCCACCGATTTCAATAAAATTTTACACCTAAATGCCTTAAAAAAGGATCTGAATGCGAATTTAGTTCAAATATATTTACAAACAAACGAAACACATCGAATTTTGTATAAAAAACGTGGTTTTGGACCGATTGGTCCTATGGGAGCTATATGATCTAGTCAACCGATTTGGATCAAATTTTGTACAGTGCTTAGGAACTATAAAATACTCATGAATGTCAAATTTGGTCCCAATATCTTAACAAACAAACGAAACACAACAAATTTTGTTAAAAAATCGATTTTTGGAAGGTTGGACCTATGGGAGCTATATGGTGTAGTCAACCGATTTTGTTCAAATTTGGCACATTGCTTAAGCTCTAAAAATTTCCAAGCGCCAAATCTGGTTAGGATATCTTTATTAAAAAACGAAATATAGCGAATTTTTCTTTAAAAAAGTTATTTTGGCCGATCGGTCCTATGGGAGCTATATGATATAGTCAACCGATTTTGATGAAATTTGGTACAGTGATTGAGAACTACTTTCGAATACAAAATTTGGTTACGATATCTTAATAAACAAACGAATTATTCATCTAAAATTTTTTTTTGTCGAGGTCGTCTCAAACACCCTATGGGAGCTATATAATATAACCCCGATATCAAAAAAATTAAATAAACTTGTCTCCTATGGAAAAATATGGGATCTAATGTGAAAGTTTGGTAACTCTACCTCTTACCATCTCTGAGATCTAGGCTTTCATACGGACAGACGGACGGACGGACAGACGGACATGGGTATATCGACTTCTCTATTCACCCTGATCATATTTTAGGTAACTTTGGGGTGTCTCCGACGTCTCCTTCTATATGTTACATACATTTTCGGATTGCACAAACTTAATATACCCTTGTACCATACGGTACAGGGTATAAAAATATAGAGCCCTAATTTTGTAAATTTTTTCAAATAGTTTCGCAGAGTACATAGGTAAGTATATAGGTAAAATTTCCGAAGAAAAGACTACCGGTTTTGAGATACAAATTTACAAATTATTCGAAAAAAATTTTTAATTTAAACTGGCATTGTGCTTGAACCAATTAACCTATAAACTTAATGTAAGTCTTTTTCGATAGACAACTTCGTTGGCAAAAATTTAAATTTTTAATTCCAAGTTTGATAGAAAAAAGATATCATGCAAAAACCGTAACAACATACTATATATTGCCAGTGGCGGTGCCACACCCCCAACCAAACGAAACGTTAACTCGACGTTAGATTTACAACAAGCTCCCTACTGATCCCTAAAAGGTTTATCAACTAAATTTTTTTTTCCAGCAGACCTCTTATTTAAGCTACCCCTTTGATTTTCCAATTACGCCACTGTTCCACACATACGTCTGTATCTATTTTGGGGCATGTGTTTCCAACTGCTGCTTGAGCACAAACTAGCACTCATTCACACAAAGACGCACAGATGCATTGGTCCACTGAGACGTTCTTGAGCAAGAATTGCAATTGTCTGGCATTTTAATTAAAATTGTTTCAACCAAATAGCAGCAAAACCCAAAACTTGGACATGCCAGCGATTTATGATCAAAATCTGTGCACAAAAAACTATTAGCTAACATCGAGACGCCACAAAGTAGGCAACACAAAGATTTCAAGTTGTGTTGCAATCTCCAGTCCAGCCAGAGGGGTATCTCTGCTTGCCACCGCTCTGGGCTAAGGCTAATGAATATTTGGCTGGCAGCCGCGAAATTTAATGCAACTCTAGTTCTCTATCTTTGCCACACTTTTTGTAGCACCACCCACACCCTGAAGCCATTGATGGCATTGCGATTGCCAAGGCGTCGAAGCATGAGCTGGAATCCACATGGGACAATTGATGGCATCGATGTTGCGGTCAACATGGTGGGACAGCAGCAGAGCTCCTGGTGAGTGGCCAGCGGGTTCGCGATTTGAATCGCAGAGCGCGAAACCAAATTGAAGTTTGCCACACGATTTTGCTACATTTTTGTTTCTTTTTTTTACTTCCTTTTGCTTTGGATGCTCTCTAGTCATAGAGTGAAGGGGTATATTAAGTGAATGTGAAGGTATGAAATAGGATGAAGAAAGAAGCAGTTTCGAAGGGAGTGCATAAGAAATGGTTTTGCATAAAAATTAAAGTTGAACAAAAATAATATCTAAGCAGATTATTTAAAGGTAAGTCTTTAGGGGAGAATTTCACTCACTCTCTATTCCAGTGTTACTTTGGAGTTTTCTGCCAAGTTTCAAGATATTTTAATGATGTCTGTTCATAATTTTGTTGTGCATGGATGAGTCTTTAACTTAAGAAGGCATCGGACTGGGAGTCGCAGGACCAAGAATGCGACTATCAGAAAATCTCGTTATACTATACATACCAGCATATTTCAAGCAGAAGTATGAGTCATAGGTCAATGGGTAGATGTCAACTTAAATAGGAAATATATAGACAGAGTCATTGTTTTATTGTCAGATGTAACCCGATTAATACGATAGCTGGATGAAGATTAACTCGAAGTTATTCGGGAAGCCAGTGAAACTCAGCCCTCTAGTAGAATGGAACTGAGTCTCCTACAAGAACATTCCTGGGAGCTAAGCAGCTAATGAATTACTGAGGAATGATGTTGTAAGCTACTAAAAGGACTGAATCTTACTGTGGCATTGGCATACAGTAAGAGATGAAGAAATGCCCAGACGAAAAATGGACTGGACCGGCAGCCCAGAAAATACTGACTGCGTTACAAACAGGACACTACAGTCTCAGGAAGCACATGCAATTTTTGTGAATAGAGTAGGAAAGCTTCCATCAAATACTTGCGAAGTGTGACGCGCTTGCCAGAAGAAGGGTATCCCACTTGGGCAGGAATAAAATATAGCTGCATGATGTGACCAGACTAAAACAATCTAAATCATTTAACATTTTTTTTAGAAATATAGGCTAGTTGAGGAGCTCTAGGACTTAAAATGAGCACAATAGGGTGTAAGGTTCGAAGTGGAACAGGTCACTAAGAGGAGGAGCTCTAGGGCCTAAAGGTCACACAATAGATCCTACGGTTCGCACTGAATACCTTATCCAGTATATGCGCCTATAAATTTCAAACTCTATGAGTTAACGATTCTACTATTTGTGAGTATTCGTATGGATCTGTCCTATGGAAATATATAATACTATAATAAGAAAGGAAACGGTAAGGTAGTATGAGGTCGAGTCATCTATTTTTCTATCAGAGAGTTCCGCAATGTGTTTCTTCCAAACCATAGAAATCTTTACCAAAATTAAAAATGTCTAATGTACCACTTCCACTATCTAAATTAAAGTTATAAGGACTAGCACAATATTCTAAACCCGTTAAAGAGAGATGTTCCGGCGATTACATGCAATTTCACTTTTTCCAGACCTAGAGCATTTTGATAAAGTATCCCTTTAAGTAAACTATTCTACAGTAAAATCTTCAAGCGGAGAAATTGTGCGATAAGATGATCAAACAACCTCAGCAGGAAATCAAAAGAAAACACGCTTATCTGAAGAAGACACTCACCCTATTCGTATCATCCATAAACTTCACTGGTTCGGTCATGATATTGTAAAGGAACTTCCGCGAAAAGTGGTTTCAATGCAGTTGTTATGAGAACACTCCTTCGAAAGGACCAGATAACAAGCTTTATAGCAACCTTCGGTATCATTGAATGGCGCCAAGGGAGATATTTTATGTTGGATTATAGCCCCGATGAGGGGTTGCTATGTCCAGTTCAGAAAAAGATGTCAACTGGAGTCCATGACCATTTGAGGCTTTTGATTTTGTTTGAATCGCAGTGCTCTTAATAGTTGCCTAACGTTGGGTCTACAGAAAATTCACCGGAAAGCTAATTAGTGATAGACTCTAGTAAATAAGGCAAATGGAAAAAGAGTCTCTTACAAAAGTATCAGCATCTTATTCCAATGGGCTACAGTATAGTCAGAAACTCATTCAGCGATGACGTAGTTATTCTAATTTCAGTCGAATGGGTAAGAATCAACTGAGAGATCATTCTTGTTTCTGTCACTGCGTTGTTTAGGTCAATCCGATAGTTCTGCTACTGCCTGTTCGGGTAATTCCTGACCAGTTCCTATTTATCTTTCTTTAGCCTCAGTATGTATATGAAAATAAAGTCCTCGGACTTTCTACTTTTCACTAGAGCATTCTTTCACCCGATAACATTGAGTTTACTTGAGTTTGTATTATTCAGGTCCTATCTATTCGATTGACCTGTTGTAATAAATCCTGACCTGTTCCAATGTACTTACTTTAGCTTCAGAATATGATAATCGAGTCTTCGGTCTTTCTACCCTTCACAAGAACTTTTTTTCATCAGAGAACTGTCTATAAACCACAGGGTGGTGCATCTTTTTATAGAATGTATCTTCCTTATTGCATGTAAATTCCGCTTAGTATTTTTCCAGTGAAAGCTTAGGGCGTCTACAATAACTTTCCACCGGACACTATTTGGCGCAGTTTGCTTAGGTGTGTCCCAACTGATGTTGGGTAGGGATAATTCGTTTAATATTGTACGTCGGCAGGTTGTCTTTGACCTTCCCACTCGTCTGTTTTCTTGTGGATTCCATTCCAAAGACATCCTGACAATGCTGCTTCGATTTTTCCTAAGCATATCTCAGTGCAGATAGGAACTTCATAATCCTAAGGCACTTATTAACGAATGAATTCAGTTTCGACATACGTCTCGCTGCCGTACAACAGGATTGCTTTACGCACTCACTGAACATTCTCAAATTTGTTGAGAATATGCGGAATAAACGTCCAAATGCTGATCACGCTTTGTAGAGACAACTCTCTATATAATCATCCAACCCACCACTGGTGGAAATTGTGGTACCAAGGTATGAGAAACTGCTAACAAGATGAGTTTAAATTTCAATCCGGAGCGACGTAAAATTATTTCGATACGAAGAAGGTCTCAATTTTCTCAAATTTTTAAGTTTAAGAAAAAAAGTATGTGCCTTCGCATAAAGTACCCTTTCAACTAAAAGCAGTACGCTCTAAAGTTGGAATTTAATTTTTTTCAGCTAGGAGCCATCATCCGGTTCTAAAACTCCTACACTTACGATTATAGTATATTCAATTCGATCACGCTCGACTTTAACGTACGCATTTCTATTTTCTTCTTCTTTTTTTCTTGTCTTGTTTCTTTTTCTATCTTTTTTTTTAGTATTTTTCTACTCTTACAGCTATTACTTTTTTATGTGCTTTTTTAACGCTCGTTGGGTTTGGCGTTGGTTCGCGGTCGCCGTTTTTCTGGTCTCTGGGTGTCGCTGTCCTCGCTTGTTGCGGCTCTTTTGGCCTTTAGCTTTTGACCAGCCGCATGTCCTTCCGTTCGTCTGTCCGTCTGTCTGTCTCCGTGTCCGCTTGTCGCTTCGTCTTTATGGTTATACGCCTGGGCACTTGCATGCCTTTGAGCTGGGTTTTTATGCAATTGCTCGCTCTCCTTCTCACGCTCTCTCTTTGCCCCTATGTACTATATATGTATATATTTTTACCGCTACTTCTGTTTGCTGTTCGTCGAAGCGCACCAAACGCCGTTAGCCCCCAAACTTTAATTTAGGGGTTTCTACATATGGACTAACCCATGTTCCCGTCATTGGATGCTGCGGTTTTATTGCTGTCCGCCTTTGTTTTTACCTTGGCTAGAACAGACTAAACAGTTGGAGCGGCTGGCTGAACGACTTTTCTGACCGCCGGCAAAGTTTGTATTGCTTCGCTATTAAAAATAGAAAAATAAAAAGGCTAAAAGTAGTAAAAGTCTGTGCGAGCTGTGCCCATAAAGTTTTGGGGCATGTCTAAACTTTTTCAATTCAATCCAGACACACCTACCAGTGTGACCCTCAAATTCTCATACACTGTTGAATAAATAAAATCAGGCAACTATTAAAGGCCTTAAAGCGAATATCTTCGATTGCTTTAAAGTTTAGTGGAGTTTAGTGACTGGATATTTGGTTGTTTTTTATAAGGAATTGTAACTGTTACAAAAAATATATACAGGGTGCGCCAGAGAAACTTACTTATTTGAAAGGTCAATAAAAACAAAAGTACTTCAATTATTGTTTTAATTTTTTTTTTATTTAAGAATACAATATCCCAATTTATTTTTCATGCAGTCTTGAAAATGACATCGGATAAATGGCGACCCCCATTGCGCATACACTGATGAAGTCGATTTTTGAAATTCATATCCACTCTTTGCAGCATATCAATCAGTATGTTGGCAATGGCGTCGCGATTGTTGTTCTTGAGGTGTGCTATGGTCCGTGGTCGAACGACATAAACCAGAGATTTCAAATAACCCCATAAAAAGAAATTGCATGGCGTCAAATCTGGAGAGCGTGCCGGCCATTGGAGATCGCCTCTGAGAGAGATGAGGCGGTCGGGGAAATGTTGTCGCAACAAATTCATTGAGTCTCGTGCTGTGTGTGCTGTGGCTCCATCTTGCTGAAACCACACGTTCCTAACGTCCATTTCTTCGAGTCTTGGAAGAAAAAATTCCTCGATCATGTTCCTGTAACGAGCTCCATTCACGGTAACTGCGCGTTCGTTTTCTTCAAAAAAATAAGGACCAATTATTCCCATTACCGACATCGAACACCAGACAGTAACTCGCTCACAGTTAAGTGGCTTCTGGTGAAGCTCACGTGGATTTACACCACACCAATAACGCATGTTTTGCTTGTTGACGCAGCCGGAAATGAAAAAA
The DNA here is from genome assembly GCA_037043745.1 of Chymomyza amoena. Taxonomy (NCBI): domain Eukaryota; kingdom Metazoa; phylum Arthropoda; class Insecta; order Diptera; family Drosophilidae; genus Chymomyza; species Chymomyza amoena. The sequence continues at coordinate 187,706 of JBAMAX010001172.1, forward strand.
ACGACCGCGTCTTCAGGCAGGTTGTCAACCAGCATTTCACAGGCATTTTGACGGGCAACAAAATCGCGTTCAGTTAATTCTTGCACAACAGCCAATTTAAAGGGATGAAAGTGAAGGTCTTCATGGAGAATTCGTCGAACAGTGGTTTCAGAAATTCCCATAGCAGCTGCGTGTTTGCGAGCCGAACGCCGGGGAGAGCGCACAACTGACTGCCGCACTCTTTCGACATTTTCCGGAGTTCTGATGGTCCGTTGAAGTCCATTTCTGGGTTTAGCGACACTTTCCCACGACGATAGCAACTGACTGAAGGGATGGTGGAAGGAGAAAGAATCTTGGGAACTTCCCCCTCCAGATGTGCCCTCTCTCGCCCCTCTACCCGCCCAACACACCGCGCAGGAATTTTTTCAAATAAGTAAGTCTCTCTGGCGCACCCCGTATATGTTATTAAAAAAAACATCCTTTATTTTAAAAATCAGATGAAAACTTTAAAGGTCATCGTGAAAACTGTAGGTAAAATTGTAGCGTTCTTAAATTCTTAGAAATTAAGGAAAGTGCTCGGGATGTATCGAAACGAATATAAAAGGTCTTACAGGGGTTTAGCTCCCTAGATCAGATAGTTTTAGTAGAGGCTGATAACGAAAACTTTATTTTTAGATATAAAGTAAATAAATATAGACAATCAAACAAAATCTATAAGCATTGTGGATTAAGCCAATGCTGAACATGTCTTTTTCATCTATCCGAGGGAGCTGTTCAAGTTTTGGGAGAGTATTCATACTCATAATGTCAGCAGAGTTAATAATTCAATAATGCAACCTATGCACTTTAGTCCATAGATGATGATCCGATTGTTAACTTTGTCTCTTCTAGAAGTAGCACCCATCAGTGACCCCTTAAGTAAGAAACGGGGAGAAGTTTAAGGTTCAGCTAGCACGAGTTCCTCACTTCTTATGCTTTCAAGCTCCTGCCCCACCCTTAAACTAGGCTGTCGTCACTTTTTAAGTGCCGCCTTTTTCTTTCTTTTTTAAAAATACTTTTCTTTAGAATTATTTTTCTTTGCCAGTGTCGCAATTTGTGCTTTGTTTTTCCAAAATGAAATTGTTTGGCGTTGACGTCGTCGGTTTCCTTTCGTCACGCTTGGCTCAGTTTGCCAAATATTTTTCAAGCGAAACTTCTCAAGCAACGAAATTTAATTTGTTTCAACATAAATATTTTGAAAACGCGTTTTAATCGCTCTTGGCTGCTTGGTAATTTTTTCCTACTTTTTGCTACTTTTCTTACTGTTTTACTTTGACTTGGTAGAAATTCTTTTGAAATTGAAACAATTTCCTTGGCAGCAGCCAAAACGGGTTATTAGTTTTCAATGTTTTGCAGCTAAGAACGAGCGGAAATTGGTTTTTTAAAAATCCATTACACTCAAACTCTGCTGCCACTGCCACGGGAGCTGTCCCTGAAGCACAATCCTGCCCCGGCTGCTCCAACCAAAGCTGCTTCAACCAGCTACAAGCTGCAAGCTGATTTCAAGGCAATATTTATGAAGATTTATTGAATCGAGCTATCTAAGAAATTGCACTGAGTAACATCCAACATTCATGACAAAATTTTGAGCACCTAGTACTAGAACAATTGACAATTGTTGCCTCATTAGGAGGCGTCAATTGAATTCCTTCACTAGGCGGAAAACTCAAGTATAATTGCTTAAAGGTTTCACTTGTTTTTCCTCAGCTGACGATTGGAATTTGTAAATTCTTAACGAATTTCAACGAGCTCCTTGAGTGCATTTCGTTTAGTGGAATTTTTACTGTGCAACATGGCTGGATGCCACTGAAGAGGATGTTGTTGTTCTTGAAGGGATGATACACTGCCAAGGGCTATATGAGCTATGTGCTTAAGTAGACAGGTAAAGGCAGTATATTGAGGATTCCCTAAAGGTTTTCCGACATGCTGTTTATCACCCATCGATAAATCAAGTGACAAAAGATATGGATAAAAAGCCACATAGTAAAGACCCAGTTAAAACTGTTTCCCTGCACGCGAAATCCTTGTAGGGTTATAATTAACGCATCTAGCACAGGGACCCTATTCTCCTATGCACTATACAGGAGATATAACAAATGATGATAATGGTCCTGTACTATCATCTACAAAAAATGAAAAAAAAATTATGGTCAAAAAAAGAAAACATAAAAAGTGGAGGGCATTCAAAAAAAAATATTTCGAAAGCTAACGAAACAGTCCTATGAGGATAAGATGAGATAAAAAAAATGTATTCTTTGTATTTGGATAACTTTTTTTTGACAGTATTAGCCTATGATCCAGTGAAAAGAGGACCCGCAATGCGAAGGTCCATAGTTTTTATCTCTCTGAAATAGAGAGCACAGGTTAAATTTTCGTATGGCAGCTATATGAAAAAGTGGATCAATCTAGATTAAACTTCACAAAAAAGTGATATGAAAAGCATAAAATATAATTTTCAAATTTCTGGCAGCTGTACTATACGTATTTTGTTATAGTCTAAGCATTTCTAAGAAGGATATATTGAAGTGTTTTTTTTCTATATGATAAAACAGAAGAAACTCTTAAAATAAGAATATTAAATATTAAAGCAGTACGGCTAAAAATCTAAAATTGTGAGACAAATCTTTATTTATTTCTGATTGAAGACAATCTTTAAGAAAAATTTGGTGGCTCATTTAAAAAAATAATTATAATTTTCTTTCTAGATAAAGAAGCTTAAGAGCAAAAAATAAGACTGAACAAACTCAATTTGATAAAACTTATTTTCAGATTTGAAACAATCTTGAGAAGAGATTTTGCTTCGATTTTGTTTCTAAATAAAGATAAGATAATGTTACACAATAATGACTGAATTTAAAAAAAGACTGAAAAAAATTAAGAATCGTGTCCAATGGCTGATATACGAAGGGGTTATTGGGTCCGAATTCGAAAAATAGGATGACAATTTTTTGCGTGCTCAGATGCACATCCTCGAAGTGAAGATCCGAAGACAAATTCCTATATCGGCACGTGGTCCTATGACAATGAGATGAAATATTGTTCAAGACTTGAGCAAGATTCAAAAATGTACGCAGAATTTCTGAAAATGCTAAGAATGTATTCAGAAAATTATTTTACCACCACATATCCCACGATACAATAATAAGAAGAACACGCAATGCGGAGGACCATAAGTTTTAACCGTCTCAAAAAGAGAGCGCAAGTTCTATTTTTGTATGGCAACTATATAATAACCAGTCCAGATCTAACTCAACTAAGAGTTAGCTTTGTTTATTTCAAAAACTCTTGCAATAAGAATGTTGTGAATGAAGAATGTCATTTGCAGAATATGGTTGGAGGAAGCTATGCCCAGCGATTGGAACCTCAGTGCCCTCTGTCCTGTCCTGAAAAAGGGAGACCCCACTATCTGCGCCAACTACAGGGGTATAAGCCTTCTCCCTATCGCATATAAGGTCCTTACGAGCGTACTGTGTGAAAGACTGAAGCCACTCGCCAAGGCACTGATTGGACCTTATCAGTGCGGCTTCAGACCTGGCAAGTCCACCGTCGACCAGATATTCACACTGCTCCAAATCCTGGAAAAGACTCACGAACATCAAGTCGACACTCACCACCTGTTCGTCGACTACAAAGCAGCTTTCGGTAGCCCAATAACGGATCGCGTATATGCCGCAATGTCTGAGCTCGGTATCCCTGCGAAGCTGATAAGGCTTTGCAGAATGACGTTGAGTAATTCCTGCAGCTCCGTCAAGGTAGGAAGGGACCTCTCCGAGCCTTTTGACACTGTGTGAGGTTTCAGACAAGGCAACCCCTTATCATGCGACCTCTTCAACTTCGTCATGGAGAGCGTTCTGTGGAAGGCCGGCGTACATCGCACTGGCACTATCTTCTACAAGAGTGTCCAGCTCCTTGCGTACGCCGACGACATCGACATCATTGGGCGTACCAAGCGAGATGTCACCGCGGCCTTCAGTGCAATCGAACGGGAGTCTGCGAAAATGGGTCTGGCGGTAAATGAGGGCAAAACGAAATATATGCTGTCGTCAAGTAGGGACGTGCGGCGGCTTGGGTCCCAGATTACGGCCGACAGCTATACTTTCGATGTTGTCAAGGAATTTATCTACCTTGACGCCGCCGTTACCACCGACAACGATGTTAGCCTGGAGATCAAGCGCAGAATCACTCTTGCCAACAGGTGCTATTTCGGTCTCAATAGGCAATTGAGTAGTAGAGACCTCTCTCGCGCGACAAAACTATAACTCTACAAGGCACTCATCCTTCCAGTGCTTCTTTACGGCGCGGAAGCCTGGACCATGTCGCTAACAGCTGCCTTGGGAGTTTTCGAGAGGAAAGTACTGCGCAAGATCTTTGGTCCTATTCGAGTTGGCGATGACTACCGCATCCGCACCAACCAGGAGCTGTATGAGCTCTTCAACGACATGGACATTGCTTAGCGTATCAACATCCAGCGGCTTCGCTGGCTCGGACATGTCGTTAGGATGGACGAGGATGCTCCAGTTAAACGTGTGTTCGATGCGGTAGTCAGCGGCCGTCGGCGGAGAAGACGACCGTGTCTGCGTTGGAAAGACCATGTGGAAGGGGCCCTGTCTTCGTTCGGTGTGACCAACTGGAGAAGGCGTGCGCAATGCAGAGGCGCCTGGAGAGACGTTTTAAGGTAGGCAACAACCCGGTAATCGGGTTGTTATGGCCACATAAGAAGAAGAATATTAAGAAAATAAAAATCGTGAGGAAAATCTTTATTTCGGAATTTAAACAATCTTTACATAGATTTTTCTGGCTTTTTAAAAATAATAATTTTCTTTCTAGATTCTTTTCTAGATCTTTTTTTCTATATATGTATATTTATCAACCGATAAGTACTTAAGGTTATAATTCAACATTGGCATATTTTCACATATTTTCGAATTTTCAAACAATCTTGAAAAAAGAATTTGCTGGCTTATAAATATTTTTAGACAAAGATAAGAATGTTATAGACATAGACTATTTCGGAACCAATTGATTTTGTTTTTAGACAAGAACTTTTCGACAAGAATGACTTACACTAAAATAAGACTTCAAAAAGCTAAGAATCGTAACAAGAACCCACATCGGGGAGTTTTCGGGTCCGCACCTCCCTCAAAGTTGGGAAAATAGGTTGAAAGTCTTAAGAAAGCTCTGATATATACTACGAGTTGAAGAAACTCCCAAGACCAAATTCTAGTTCCATAACCTAATCGTGACCCGTATTTTATTTTCGAGTTTTCAATAATTTAGCAGACAATTTTTATTTCGTTTATTTTAAGATCAAATTCTGTTTCGATAAATAATGAACTGAATATAAGACTAAAATATCATAAAACTAAGAATATATAAAATGAGAATAAATATGCGTCTCTAAGATATCATCAAATTTTTAAATTTGCGTAGCTCCTAAACTTATTTTACAAATTCTGATGGCTTATTGTATTATCGTTAACAGAAAATGTATGCAAATTTTTCTTATCCATTGCTCGTAAGCTCACAAAAAATATTTTAAAGTTGTATTAAATAAATGTTCTTTTTATAATAAATTCTATAAATGTTAATATATAAATTAAATGTTTTTTTTAATTTTTAATAAGTAACTATTTTTCAAAGTAGCATAAACATGTAAAGAAACAACTACAGCTCCGAATTCGAAGATCTTTCATTTAAAATGTTCGTAAAAAAATAATATTTTAGATAAAGGGTTAATATAATATACAAAATTTTCACCAGATATGAAGGAACAACTAAAAAAAGTGCCCTCATTCATGTTTTTCAAAAAAATCTCGAAGACGTGCGTTGTGTTTTTCGATCCAAAATAACTATAAAAAAAACTTTTGTACAAAGCTTCTCTTAATGACTTTTAAATTTTGTAAACTAGTGTTATCGGTTAATTCGTGTGGCTATTTTTGGGTAAGATCTAAATGAGCCATAATTCTTTGATTAAAAAGAGCCGATGAGAAATTTTAAAAGTTTCAATGGTCGTTTGTCAAGATATTATAGCTCAAAAGGTCCCAAAAGTCGGTTTCTCGCAAATAAATTGTGTTCGTGCTTCAAAAACACTTAAAATTCAAGTTTTTTCAAAAAAAGATTTGAAAAAAAATATATCTTATGATACATAATAAAGTATCAAAATACAGACGCGTTATCATAACAAATAGCTCCCTGCTACAGTAAGGGTGTTGCAAAGAAATCCGCCATTTTATTATTCTTTCTTTTTTTTTGTTTGCTGCTGGAATTGGATTCTCTCTCCTTGGCCTTCTTCTGCTCGTTTACGTCGAGAGTATTTGGCATTGCGGCAGCTACCGTAAATAAGATGAGAAGATGAGCGGCGGCTGCCTCTTGCAACGTTGAAATGCTGTCTGCCATGCGGCTTGCTTCATCTACTTGCTGCATGCAGCTTGTTGCAATCGATATCAAGATACACTTACGAAATTAACTATCGTCAACATACGTGCCTGGTAAATGCAATTACTTGCCGATTGACGTCGTTGTTGCCTCAACGCAACGGTTGCAAGGGCACCGTGGCAAAGGCATAGTAAAGTATGTGGCAAGGTCGTGTATAAATGTGGCTACTTGTTTGTTTGTTTGTTTGTTTGGGTTACTATATGTATAGTATAAGTATCTGTGTCTGTGTGCTGGGGATCTCTTAACCGGAGCTGCATAAAAGTGCATGCCAATTGCATTACGTGTTGAAATGGCATCTAATGAATACAACAAGCAACTCAACTCAACTTAACTCAACTCAACTCATCTCGACTCGATTCTTCGGAACTCCTCGTGGCAATTGTTGCTCCTTGGAGATATTTTTCATGCATGACAGCATGCAGGATTTGCAATCCAGAGTAAGGGAAAATTGTTTTGACTATGAATAGCTTTGTTAGCCAAAGAAATGACAGCTCTTGCAAATTACACACACAAATAGAAATATGTTTTGTTTTCTTTTCTTTTCTTCCCTTTTTTATTTTTATTTCCTCTTTTTGTAGCCGTTTGTGTTTTATTCGCTTTGGACATAAATTTGCATTAAGTTGACGAAGGTCGTGGGCAGATCAGACCAAAAATCATAAAAAAAGGGTCAATCTGGGGTGCATAGCCGACTGTGGAATACACTGCAACTACTTTGGGGGAAAAAAGTAAGCGTATCTGGATTTATATACTGTAGATTGATGTAGAATGATGAATCTTTTGTGTAAAAATAAGCACTTCGTTGTTTATAAAGCTCAAAGGCGTCCACATGATAAGCTGACATATTTGTTGGTCTTAATTAATGTATTAATTGAAAGGTAGTGGAACGTTAAATGAGTATTATTTTGAGTTGGGCTTAAGTTTACGGACTTATAGCTATAGTACATATTTCGAAAATTTTGGGCGTATTTTACAATATTTAGATATACTGGAATACTGCTGAGATATAATATAATTCTTTGACAAGAAGGCACTAAAAATTCAGCTACGGAAAAGATGTTGACACGAATATGTATGCAAGTAGACAATGTGTTTGTAACAAAAAGAATGTCTGTAATGAAATATTTATATGATAATATAAAAACATTTTTCTCAAGCTCTTATAGTTTCGAAGATGTAAGATGCCCAGAAGTCGGAACAAATTTTGATAAGACTAAATAAAAACATCCAAAATACTAAAGAAATCAGTATATCTCAGTAGGAAAAATCAATATAATAATATTTATTATACAATATTTTTTATAACTTCTTATTTTTTATGTCTAAAATGAAAAAAAAAATATTTGTAAAATGTAAAAGTATATAAGTATATATTTTTTAAATTAAACTAATAACACACAAAAGTCTAAACAAATAGACAATGTGTTGAAAAAATTTGTATAATAAAATATTTATATAATTTAAAAATATTTTTGGTATAGCTCTTATCGTTTTCGAGATATAACAACGCAAACTGGTTGGAATAAGTTTTGATGGGAAAAAGTATTAACTTTCTAAATATCTATTAAAGGTAAAAAATATGTATGAAACTAAATTAAGCTAGCATATTATATTATAGCCTATTATTTTGATAATTTAGAGTGAGTTCTGGTTCGATTTTAGAAAAATTTTGAATATGCATGAAGCCTTTTATTTGTTTGAAAAAAATATATAAATAAATAATTATTTTTTATAAATAATAGGTATTGATTTTTTAAATTATTCTTTGAAAGCTATTCAAATAGCATGAAAATCATTATGCCTCTGTTTATTAAATAAATTATATTACTTTAAAAAATATTTGCTTGCTCCTAAATTATTAGTTTTAATTTCAAGCTATAATTTGCATATTTTTTTTAAATTGAATAAATATCTCCCAAATTAACAGGCCAATTAATTTGTGTCTGTTGCAAAAATAAATAAAGATGTTTTGGAATAATTTAATTATTTTAATTAACTTTGAATTAAATACATTTTTTATCGCTTAACTAAAATGGTTTTAAAATAAATAAATTAAAAATCAGTTTATATAACAAAATAATAATAAGTATCGTTCTGTAAACGAAATCCATTATTTTATTTGATAAAAAAAATTGTTTTGCCTCATTTTTTTTATTAAATATAAAATTATTATTATTTACATATATTTTTTTTAACAAAATGCATATCATTCAAACTAAAAAGCTAATTAATTTCTGTCCTTGTGAAAAATAAATAAACCCATTTTGCAATAATTTATTAATTTCAAAGCATTCAATATTAATTAAAAATTGTTTCTTATATTATTCAATACTTTATTTCTATTACGAAATAAATTTATTAAAAAAAAAAAAACAGTTTAAATAACAAAATAATCTGTATCTTTTTGTATTTAAAATGCATTATGTTATTTTTTGAAAAAGTCTTTTATTTCTTTTATTTTTTTTTTTTAATAAATATATTTTAATAAAAAATATCTGCCAAATGAACAAGTTCATTAATTTCTATCTGTAAGAAGAATAATAAAGCCCATTTCGCAATAATTTTTTTGTTTTAATAAACTTTTTTTTTCCGATAATAGGTTTAAATTTTTTTTAATTATATTAATTAAAAAACTCTTAAATAAACAAGCTAGTCGAATATTTATCAAATATACAGAAATCCAAATATATTATTGTCAAAAAAATAGTTTGTTAATTTACTTAATTTACTTTGTTCATTTAAAATTATAATTTTTATTTATTGTTTTTTTTTTAATGAAATTAATATCTTCCAAATTATTGAATTAACGAATTTCTGTCTGTAAAAAAAAATAAACGCATTTTGCCCTAGATTATTTATTTTTAAAAATATTTTTTTTTTAATAGATTATAAGTACTATTTTTGGTAACAAATTAATTTAAGAACTCTTAAAATAACAAGCTGTATATACAAAAAATATATTATTTAAACCAATTATTATTTATTTTGGAAAATTTTTTTTAAGATTCGACTATAATGATAATTTAAAAAAAAAAAAATTTTTAAAGAAATTTAATAAATAAAATAATTTAAGAGCTCTTTAAATAACAATTTGTCTATACAGAATATAAATTATTTAAAAAATGATTTTTTTTCTTGATTGTTTTTTTTAGCTGATATAAAATTTTTGCTTTTATTTTTAAATTAAATTAATAGCTTCCTATTTAACAAGCAATTGCATTCTGTCTTTGAAAAAAGTAAATGAAAGCATTTATTTAAAGCTTATTTTTTTACTTCTATTTATTAATTTACAAAACAATATTTTTTTATATATAGGTACCTAATTTACTTATCAAATTTTTCACAAATTTTATCAAAAACAAAATCGTTGCCAGTACATTATTTTATATTATCAGATACCACTATATAATTGTGGTACAGCACCTTACAGGGATATAGGGATGCTCGATACCGGAAAAAACAAATAGAATCGAAGTTTCGAATACTCCAAAAAACTCGATACTGATTGGTCTCGATTCGGTTCTCCCAAAATATAAATTAATATAGTCGGTATCGATTTTGACTTTTTGAAGAATTTTTAAAGAAAGAATTGAACAAATTGAAGATTTTTGCTCGACAAAGAAACGAAAATTTTCAAATTTTTTGAAACCAAGAATGAAATAAACTATTTATTACAATTTTTAAGAGTTAAGAGTTCTGTTAGTTTGTGTAATTTGCGCCAGCCATGTGTAAATTTATTTCGATACCAATACTAAACAAATTGGTATCGGATCGCCTATTAATCAAGAACAAAAAAATCGGTATCAAATATTCAGTATCGACTTCGATATCCTCAATATTCAAAATATCGGTCGGTATCGCGCACCCCTAGTGGAAACCAAAATTCTTAGGAGAATGAAAAGAAGATTAATTTCAATTTTAAAAATTATATAAAAAAAAATGGTATCTTGTTTATGTTTCAAAGTATTCTCCGTCACTCCCCACTACTTTGGCCCATCTTTCAGGCAACAAACGAATCCCGCGTCGGAAAAATTCTTCATCCTTTGATAAGATCCAAGAATCGATCCATTCTTTCACTTTTTCAAAAGAATCGAAGCACTGGCCCGCCAGTTTTTCTTTTGGAAAGCAAAGTTGTAGATCTAATATTTTTTTTTAAAGTTCACTCATGAGGTCAGATTTGACATAAAATTAAAATAATTAAGAAAAAATAAAACTTTAAATAAAATTGAATCTCAATTCAACTACCTCACCTTAATTATTAAATTCACAATATTTTATAAGCATTTCAGAATTTTGATGTAGGCAGACACATTTTGTCATTATTCGGGCACTTTTGCACTTCTTCCCAACAAAGTAAATACCCTAATTGCAACATTTGTAGTGTATACATATCATGGCAGCCATTGAAAGAAGCACATGCAATATATATATACATATATACCATATACTTGTATGTTAACATGTGTGCCTTTATGATGAAAGACTTGAAAATATATCACCTAGATTTTATGGTCATGTGGGCAAGGCAACCTAAGAACCACTCTAAAAACAAAAACTTGGTTCAGTTTAACTTGGTTCAGCTGACTCTCTTGGCATCTGCCTCAGCTCATGCATCAAAAGTTTTATGTTTATGTATGAAAATATACTTGAAAATCTTTTGTAAATAAGCTGAGTGGTAAAAACTTTTTCCACAATGTTATGTATATCTCGTATGAGTCTGAACATTTATGTCTCTGTGAGCCAGTGTGTGTGTATCTATGTGACACTTGATGACTCCGACTATGATTATGAGTGTATGTGTCTGGTTAGCTAACAAAAAAAAAAACAGTAGCTTACCCATGTTTTGTGTATAAACAAATTAAGTTTTAATGCAAAGTTAAATTATGATGTCCTTTACAACAAAAACTAGTACAGTTTGACAAGCAAAGAGTTGTTGCATTTTGTAAATATAATAAATAAAAAATGGGTGGGACTCAAGGTGGAGTGTGCGGCTAGCCAGACTACTAACTATAGTTAGATAGGTGCTAAAAACTGTCGCGGTTCACATAGCTCTGGTTCTAATTAATTATGAAAAGTGCGACTCATGCGCAACATATGAGCCAAACACGAACACATATAATAAAGTACAGTAGGCACTGGCAAAGGTGAACCAAAAAGTGAACTTGGTTAAAACCAACCAGCTGAGCTTGCATTCTTTAGAGCTGCGATGAGATTAAGGAATAGTTAAACTTGATTATTCAGAGCAGTAATATTTGTATATTATTATAAAAGATTTCAAGGAATAGCTTAAATTTCGTACTTCCCTAAGTATATTAACCTAGTATTCATTGCCATCATTTTAGACGTCAATCCTTATAGGCTTTTCGCACCTGTCAGACTCTTAAGTAAATCATTTTTAACAGAAAAGCTATAAGCATACAGCTCGAAATGAACACAACGACCATGGCGCATTCTTAGCCACTCTATTTATACGCACAACGGATAAGCTTACCATTGTTAGCAAGGAATTGGATGATATTGGTAGCCTCAGAAATGTCTGCTGAAGAGAAAAGCGATCTAGCTAAACCTATAAACAGCGAAATATTGCTAACATTGTGTTGGCAGCTGTGCACGGACAATGAATCATATGCTTCCACGCGGATTATAATTATCATGCTTTGAATGAAGCGGAGCATTAGACAAATGATAGAACCCACGAAAATATTAGAACAGAACAATGGCAGACTTCACATAATTAAGAATTTTCCAAAGACGATTATACAGAATAAGACAATAAAAAGAATGCAACATCGTCAACGTAGATTCAAAAGAGGGTGGTAGATTTCATTGAGCTGTTTGCTGGGATTGATCTAAGGTTTAAAGATTTTCTTTTATTCAAAACCCAAACTAAACAGCAAGAAACTATTGGAAAGATACTAATGATATAATGATTACGAGTGAAGAACTAAAATTCAAGCCGCATCTTCTAACAAAATATCGTGTTCCAGGAATTTTGAACCTCGGAAAACAACTGCCTTGGATACACCTACAGATAGATTAAAAGACAAAAAGGAAAGACGGAAAGGAAAGGAGGTAGACGATCATTGTACACGAATGGATAGAGAGGCGTATAGATAGACATACTAAGTGTTAGCAAAAAATAAATTTTAGCATACGGTCACACTAAACATACACTTAATTTATGACGACGGCCACGACGATTACAAAAAACTTTGTATATAAGAGAAACAAATAAATTTTAATGGAACTAACTTTTGACTACTTAGGACAAGTGCTCTCCAAAGTTACTCAAGCCACGTGGGCTTGTAGAAAATTCTTTGGCAGCACAAGGGGCTTCAGCCCTCATATTATAGAATGGATATACCGTATGATGGTACGACCTATCGTCACATATGCAGGCCTTTCGTGGTAGCCCAAGACGCAGCAGCATGTGGTCATTAAAAAATGCATCAAGCTTCAAAGAATAGAATGCATATCTCTCTCGGGAGCTATGCGTACATGTCCGACAGCTGTCATGGAGTCAGTCCTTGGACTCACACCACTGCATATTATCACCCAAAGGTCAGCCATGCAGTGTCTACTATGTATCCAGATCCCATCTGGACTCTTAGCCAGTGACACTAGTCATGCTGCAGTTATATATTCCCTTCCTGACGCATCGACCCGCTCTAGATCAGATCTAATGATCACGGAATTATTTCATAACAAGAAATTTAGATCTCTTCTCCCAAGTCGGAGACTTGGACTGATGGCAGCCCCTATGACAACCTCCACTGGCAACAATGGTTTACGAATGGGTCCAAACATGAGCAGGGTGTAGGTGTTGGAGTCGTTAGACCCATCGCCAGAATCCCTACTGCAATGAACATCTGGCCCAGCGTCTTTCAAGCGGTGATTCATGCCATAGAGATCTGCGCCCTTAGTTTCCTTCTCAAGGGAACTAGGGAAGCTAATATCTGCATATACTCAGAAAGCCAAGTGGCTACATATATGGGCATTATCATCTTGGAGCATCTTCTCCAGAATGGTTAAAAAATGCCATAATTACCTCCACACCCTGTCCTCACGGAACAAAGTCGTGCTATGTTGGGTATCTGGACACTCAGGAGTGGATGGTAACCCGATCGCTGATGATTTAACACGACAGGGTGACTCCACCCAGACAACATCTCCTGAGCCTTTCTGTGGTACTGGTTGGTCCACAATCAAGACCATGATAAACAAATGGGCTGCAGAAGAACATGGGAGATACTGGCTCTCCTTACCAGGGCTGCGTCAATCAAAAGTGCTTCTCAAATCGCTGAAGACAAAAGGTCTTGGCAGAGACGACTTAAAACTCCTGGTAGCATACCTTTCCAGCCACTACACTGTTAGATATTATCTACAGAAAATTGGCTCTGTCTCTAAGACGATGAAACCACCAGACATATTCTCTGTGACTGCCCTGCGTTGGTGTGGAACAGAGCCAGTCACATGGGAAAGGAACGGATTAGTCCCTTGCATCTTAAGTCAATACAAACAAAAGACCTACTGCTATTCATGCGGAAAGCGGAAAGACTTTTGCCGTAATTTATGGGTATAGTTCTCCTCTTTGTGAAGAACCCATACTAAGAAAAAAGAAAGACATATAACTCGTAAACTAAGCGTCTCAGAGCAAACAGGAGCCCGGATTCAAATAAGGAGCGACTAGGATGCCAATTTTGGGTCAAGAAACGGCCAAAGTTTTTTTCCAATTTCAAATGGCTATAGCTCGTAACCCGGATGTTCTAAAGGAAAATGATATTTGTACTGAAATCTGTTGCATTGTACTGCATTTGTTGAAACCCTCTAGGAATTTTCTAAATGCCTACAGATCGAGTTCTACCCAGTGTTAGATACTCTGGCTACATTGCTGTTTTATGGAGCGCAAAATAAAGTTGCTAAATTTCGCGCAGAAATCCCTTCAAAAAAATAAATAAAAATGTATAAAGTAAAAGAATCTCGCAAAGCACTTTCAATTGAAAACAAGCGTAGCAGGCTGCTCCACTTTAGAGACAGATTCTCACATACACCAACAAACCAACACACACACTCCGACACTCATACTCACACACGCACACAAGTAAATGGCTGTAGTCAATTTAATTAAATTTGTTTGTGAGGCCAACCAAGCGATGCCACAGCAACAACACCCAAAGCACCAACAACAACCACACCACGAAGAGCCACCGGAGATACTCTTGTATCCAGAAAATCCCCAAGTAAGCCAAGAGCTCCAGCTAAACGATGACGACGCGGATTCTGATGCTGACGCTGACGTTGACGCTGACGCAGACGTCGCTGCCAACTTGAACGCTGGCGGTAAAGTTTTCGATACAAAAGGATGCGTTTATCTCAATTGTATTTACGCAGCAAAGTCAGCCAAGGGGCGTTTTTCCAACCGCTTTTCATGTTTACCGTGGAAATTTGTTGCCTTTGCAATAGCAACAGCCAACAATCGACTGGTGTACAGTCCGTCCATCCGTTCGTCCTGGCTGACTCACTGCCTGACTTGGTTTGCCAATTGCCAGGAGCAGCTTGTTAAGAGCGTACGAAGAGCAACAAGCGCAGGAATCTATCCAATGGATAGCTTGATAGCTAAACATATTTGAACGATGCGAAGTTGTTGCCAGCAGTAAAGTATCTTGAAGCTATCTAGCATGCTGTGGATACATCCACATTGCAGCATGTAGCAAAATTCAATTTTGCTATGAAATTTCTTTTAGTTCCAGGGGATAAAAAAGAAAGCGGAATTCATTAGAAATGGTAAATCAAATTACATTTTATTTTTATATCTCTTGAGCAGCATTTAAATATGTCGTCAACAGGGTCGAAGTCGAAGGGAGACGAGGGCGGTCATGAATACTGTCAATCGCTTAATTAATGTTTGTTTGTAAAATTTTAACGGTTTTGTTGAAATCTATATATCGGCAATTAAAGGTTATCGATAATGGAATACGATAAGCTTAGAAGTCATGCATTGTGAAAAAATTATCGGAAAATGATTTTCTTCGATATTCGGGATGTGGAGCATTATAAATACGTTCCAGAGCGATAAACGGTCAATAAGAAGTATTTTGTGACTGTTTTGAGGAGTTTGCGTAAACGGGTCCGTCATAATGGGCCGGAATTGTGGCCAGACAATTAGTGGATTTTCCACTACGATAACGCGCCATCTCATCGAGCCACGATTGTGAATTTAATGCAAAACAATCGACAAATACCATCGACCAGCTACCGTAAAGTCCAGATCTGGCACTGTGTGACTTTTTCCTCTTTCCAAAACTAAAATTTGCCATTCCGAGGAACACGTTTTGACGCCATGCCGTCCATGGCGACGAACAAAATACGACGAGAGAGATAAACGCCATCCCGGGCAACGCCTATAAAAAATGTTTCGAAAATTGGAAGAGCGTTGTCATAGTATGTGTATTGCTTCAGAAGGGGCATATTTTGAAGAAGACAAAATAAATATTGTTGAAGATTACCTATTTTGCGCTTAGAAAGTCCGACAACTTTCAGAATATATGTCATAAAGAGCTAAGGAAATATGAAAAATTTCTCCAACAAAAGTTCAATTTTAGAGAAAATTAGTACAAAATCCTTATTTCTCCTTTAATTATTTTTTTCCCCCTTTTTTTAATTTGATTTTTTCATCAAAAATTCGAAAGAAAGTATAAAATTTTGTAATAATATGCATGTCTGGTTCTAAATTAAATTTAAATTATCAATTTAAAAGAAAAGAAGAGTATTAGTTAAAAAGTGATTTTAATTTTATAAATGCAATTGTAAAAAAAATATAGACTTATTTTTCAAAAGAATATTTTGGTTTAAACAAAATTAAATTATTTTAAAAATTTGACCTAAAAACGTTTGTAGTTAATTTTTACCGGCTTTTTTACTAAATTTTAAAATATATGCTTTTTTATAAATAAAAGATAAATTTTGAATTAAAAAAAAATAATTAAAAAAAATTTGGTGTAACCAAAAATAACTTTTTATTTAAATATAATTTAAATTAAAAAAAAATGCTGTATTTAATTTTT
>JBAMAX010001173.1:0-100783 GCA_037043745.1 Chymomyza amoena
TAGAGGTGAGGTTAGGGGTGAGGTTAGAGGTGAGGTTAGAGGTGAGGTTAGAGGTGAGGTTAGAGGTGAGGTTAGAGGTGAGGTTAGAGGTGAGGTTAGAGGTGAGGTTAGAGGTGAGGCTAGAGAAGTGAGGTTAGAGGTGAGGTTAGAGATGAGGTTAGAGGTGAGGTTAGAGGTGAGGTTAGAGGTGAGGTTAGAGTTGAGGTTAGAAGTGAGGTTAGAGGTGAGGTTAGAGGTGAGGTTAGAGGTGAGGTTAGAGGTGAGGTTAGAGGTGAGGTTAGAGGTGAGGTTAGAGGTGAGGTTAGAGGTGAGGTTAGAGGTGAGGTTAGAGGTGAGGTTAGAGGTGAGGTTAGAGGTGAGGTTAGAGGTGAGGTTAGAGGTGAGGTTAGAGGTGAGGTTAGAGGTGAGGTTAGAGGTGAGGTTAGAGGTGAGGTTAGAGGTGAGGCTAGAGGTGAGGCTAGAGGTGAGGTTAGAGGTGAGGTTAGAGGAGGTTAGAGGTGAGGTTAGAGGTGAGGTTAGAGGTGAGGTTAGAGGTGAGGTTAGAGGTGAGGTTAGAGGTGAGGTTAGAGGTGAGGTTAGAGGTGAGGTTAGAGGTGAGGTTAGAGGTGAGGTTAGAGGTGAGGTTAGAGGTGAGGTTAGAGGTGAGGTTAGAGGTGAGGTTAGAGGTGAGGTTAGAGGTGAGGTTAGAGGTGAGGTTAGAGGCAGGTTGAGGAGGTTAGAGGTGAGGTTAGAGGTGAGGTTAGAGGTGAGGTTAGAGGTGAGGTTAAGAGGTGAGGTTAGAGGTGAGGTTAGAGGTGAGGTTAGAGGTGAGGTTAGAGGTGAGGTTAGAGGTGAGGTTAGAGGTGAGGTTAGAGGTGAGGTTAGAGGTGAGGTTAGAGGTGAGGTTAGAGGTGAGGTTAGAGGTGAGGTTAGTAGGTGAGGTTAGAGGTGAGGTTAGAGGTGAGGTTAGAGGTGAGGTTAGAGGTGAGGTTAGAGGTGAGGTTAGAGGTGAGGTTAGAGGTGAGGTTAGAGAGGTTAGAGGGAGGTTAGAGGTGAGGTTACAGGTGAGGCTAGAGGTGAGGTTAGAGGTGAGGTTAGATGAGGTAGAGGTTAGAGGTGAGGTTAGAGGTGAGGTTAGAGGTGAGGTTACAAGTGAGGTTAGAGGTGAGGTTAGAGGTTAGGATGAGTGAGGTTAGAGGTGAGGTTAGAGAGTGAGGTTAGAGGTGAGGTTAGAGGTGAGGTTAGAGGTGAGGTAAGAGTGAGTCAGAGGTGAGGTTAGAGGTGAGGTTAGAGTGAGGTTAGAGTGAGGTTAGAGGTGAGGTTAGAGGTGAGGTTAGAGGTGAGTTAGAGGTGAGGTTAGATGAGGAATGAGGTTAGAGGTGAGGTTAGAGGTGAGGTTGAGGTGAGGTAGAGGTGAGGTTAGAGGTGAGGTTAGAGGTGAGGTTAGAGGTGAGGTTAAGGTGAGGTTAGAGGTGAGGTTAAGAGGTGAGGTTAGAGGTGAGGTTAGAGGTGAGGTTAGAGGTGAGGTTAAGGTGAGGTTAGAGGTGAGGTTAGAGGTGAGGTTAGAGGTGAGGTTAGAGGTGAGGTTACAAGTGAGGTTAGAGGTGAGGTTAGAGGTGAGGTTAGAGGTGAGGTTAAGAGGTGAGGTTAGAGGTGAGGTTAGAGGTGAGGTTAGAGGTGAGGTTAGAGGTGAGGTTAGAGGTGAGGTTAGAGGTGAGGTTAGAGGTGAGGTTAGAGGTGAGGTTAGAGGTGAGGTTAGAGGTGAGGTTAGAGGTGAGGTTAGAGGTGAGGTTAGAGGTGAGGTTAGAGGTGAGGTTAGAGGTGAGGTTAGAGGTGAGGTTAAGAGGTGAGGTTAGAGGTGAGGTTAGAGGTGAGGCTAAGAGGTGAGGTTAGAGGTGGGGTTAGAGGTGAGGCTAGAGGTGAGGTTAGAGGTGAGGTAAGAGGTGAGGTTAGAGGTGAGGTTAGAGGTGAGGTTACAGAGGTGAGGTTAGAGGTGAGGTTAGAGGTGAGGTTAGAGGTGAGGTTAGAGGTGAGGTTACAGGTGAGGTTAGAGGTGAGGTTAGAGGTGAGGTTAGAGGTGAGGTTAGAGGTGAGGTTAGAGGTGAGGTTAGAGGTGAGGTTAGAGGTGAGGTTAGAGGTGAGGTTAGAGGTGAGGTTAGAGGTGAGGTTAGAGGTGAGGTTAGAGGTGAGGTTAGAGGTGAGGTTAGAGGTGAGGTTAGAGGTGAGGTTAGAGGTGAGGTTAGAGGTGAGGTTAGAGGTGAGGTTAGAGGTGAGGTTAGAGGTGAGGTTAGAGGTGAGGTTAGAGGTGAGGTTAGAGGTGAGGTTAGAGGTGAGGTTAGAGGTGAGGTTAGAGGTGAGGTTAGAGGTGAGGTTAGAGGTGAGGTTAGAGGTGAGGTTAGAGGTGAGGTTAGAGGTGAGGTTAGAGGTGAGGTTAGAGGTGAGGTTAGAGGTGAGGTTAGAGGTGAGGTTAGAGGTGAGGTTAGAGGTGAGGTTAGAGGTGAGGTTAGCGGTGAGGTTAGAGGTGGGGTTAGAGGTGAGGTTAGGGGTGAGGTTAGAGGTGAGGTTAGAGGTGAGGTTAGAGGTGAGGTTAGAGGTGAGGTTAGAGGTGAGGTTAGAGGTGAGGTTAAAGGTGAGGTTAGAGGTGAGGTTAGAGAGGTGAGGTTAGAGGTGAGGTTAGAGGTGAGGTTAGAGGTGAGGTTAGAGGTGAGGTTAGAGGTGAGGTTAGAGGTGAGGTTAGAGGTGAGGTTAGAGGTGAGGTTAGAGGTGAGGTTAGAGGTGAGGTTAGAGGTGAGGTTAGAGGTGAGGTTAGAGGTGAGGTTAGAGGTGAGGTTAGAGGTGAGGTTAGAGGTGAGGTTAGAGGTGAGGTTAGAGGTGAGGTTAGAGGTGAGGTTAGAGGTGAGGTTAGAGGTGAGGTTAGAGGTGAGAAGAGGTGACGGTTAGAGGTGAGGTTAGAGGTGAGGTTAGAGGTGAGGTTAGAGGTGAGGTTAGAGGTGAGGTTAGAGGTGAGGTTAGAGGTGAGGTTAGAGGTGAGGTTAGAGGTGAGGTTAGAGGTGAGGTTAGAGGTGAGGTTAGAGGTGAGGTTAGAGGTGAGGTTAGAGGTGAGGTTAGAGGTGAGGTTAGAGGTGAGGTTAGAGGTGAGGTTAAGAGGTGAGGTTAGAGGTGAGGTTAGAGGTGAGGTTAGAGGTGAGGTTAGGTAGGTGAGGTTAGGGGTGAGGTTAGAGGTGAGGTTAGAGGTGAGGTTAGAGGTGAGGTTAGAGGTGAGGTTAGAGGTGAGGTTAGAGGTGAGGTTAGAGGTGAGGTTAGAGGTGAGGTTAGAGGTGAGGTTAGAGGTGAGGTTAGAGGTGAGGTTAGAGGTGAGGTTAGAGGTGAGGTTAGAGGTGAGGTTAAAGGTGAGGTTAGAGGTGAGGTAAGAGGTGAGGTTAGAGGTGAGGTGTGGTTAGAGGTGAGGTTAGAGGTGAGGTTAGAGGTGAGGTTAGTGAGGTTAGTGGTGAGGTTAGAGGTGAGGTTAGAGGTGAGGTTAGAGGTGAGGTTAGAGGTGAGGTTAGAGGTGAGGTTAGAGGTGAGGTTAGAGGTGAGGTTAGAGGTGAGGTTAGAGGTGAGGTTAGAGGTGAGGTTAGAGGTGAGGTTAGAGGTGAGGTTAGAGGTGAGGTTAGAGGTGAGGTTAGAGGTGAGGTTAGAGGTGAGGTTAGAGGTGAGGTTAGAGATGAGGTTAGAGGTGAGGTTAGAGGTGAGGTTAGAGGTGAGGTTAGAGGTGAGGTTAGAGGTGAGGTTAGAGGTGAGGTTAGAGGTGAGGTTAGAGGTGAGGTAAGAGGTGAGGTTAGAGGTGAGGTTAGAGGTGAGGTTAGAGGTGAGGTTAGAGGTGAGGTTAGAGGTGAGGTTAGAGGTGAGGTTAGAGGTGAGGTTAGAGGTGAGGTTAGAGGTGAGGTTAGAGGTGAGGTTAGAGGTGAGGTTAGAGGTGAGGTTAGAGGTGAGGTTAGAGGTGAGGTTAGAGGTGAGGTTAGAGGTGAGGTTAGAGGTGAGGTTAGAGGTGAGGTTAGAGGTGAGGTTAGAGGTGAGGTTAGAGGTGAGGTTAGAGATGAGGTTAGTGGTGAGGTTAGAGGTGAGGTTAGAGGTGAGGTTAGAGGTGAGGTTAGAGGTGAGGTTAGAGGTGAGGTTAGAGGTGAGGTTAGAGGTGAGGTTAGAGGTGAGGTTAGAGGTGAGGTTAGAGGTGAGGTTAGAGGTGAGGTTAGAGGTGAGGTTAGAGGTGAGGTTAGAGGTGAGGTTAGAGGTGAGGTTAGAGGTGAGGTTAGAGGTGAGGTTACAGGTGAGGTTAGCAGGTGAGGTTAGAGGTGAGGTTAGAGAGGTGATGAGGTTAGAGGTGAGGTTAGAGGTGAGGTTAAAGGTGAGGTTAGAGGTGAGGTTAGAGGTGAGGTTAGAGGTGAGGTTAGAGGTGAGGTTAGAGGTGAGGTTAGAGGTGAGGTAGAGGTGAGGTTAGAGGTGAGGTTAGAGGTGAGGTTAGAGGTGAGGTTAGAGGTGAGGTTAGAGGTGAGGTTAGAGGTGAGGTTAGAGGTGAGGTTAGAGGTGAGGTTAGAGGTGAGGTTAGAGGTGAGGTTAGAGGTGAGGTTAGAGGTGAGGTTAGAGGTGAGGTTAGAGGTGAGGTTAGAGGTGAGGTTAGAGGTGAGGTTAGAGGTGAGGTAAGAGGTGAGGTTAGAGGTGAGGTTAAAGGTGAGGTTAGAGGTGAGGTTAGAGGTGAGGTTAGAGGTGAGGTTATAGGTGAGGTTATAGGTGAGGTTAGAGTTGAGGTTAGAGGTGAGGTTAGAGGTGAGGTTAGAGGTGAGGTTAGAGGTGAGGTTAGAGGTGACGTTAGAGGTGAGGTTAGAGGTGAGGTTAGAGGTGAGGTTAGAGGTGAGGTTAGAGGTAAGGTTAGGGGTGAAGTTAGAGGTGAGTTTAGAGGTGAGGTTAGAGGTGAGGTTAGAGGTGAGGTTATAGATACGGTTAGAGGTGAGGTTAGTGGTGAGGTTTGAGGTGAGGTTAGAAGTAAGGTTAGAGGTGAGGTTAGAGATGAGGTTAGAGGTGAGGTTAGAGGTGAGGTTAGAGGTGGGGATAGAGGTGAGGTTAGAGGTGAGGTTAGGATGAGGTTAGAGGTGAGGTTAGAGGTGAGGTTAGAGGTGAGGTTAGAGGTGAGGTTAGAGGTGAGGTTAGAGGTAAGGTTAGAGGTGAGGTTGGAAGTGAGGTTAGAAGTGAGGTTAAAGGTGAGGTTAGAGATGAGGTTAGAGAGGTTAGAGTTGAGGTTAGTGGTGAGGTTAGAGGTTTGGTTAGAGGTGAGGTTAGAGATGAGGTTGTTAGTGTGGTTAAAGGCGGGGCTAGTGGTGAGGATAAAGCTGAGTTTAGAGGTGTCGTTAGAAGTGAGGTTAGAAGTGAGATGAAATGAAACGAGATGAGATGAGCTTAGAAAAAACGAACTGAAATGAGTTCAGTTACGATGAGATTTAAGCCATTGGCTGTTACCAACTTGGTAGAGTATCCAACTACTGTTTCTGTGAATTTCTTTGATTATTCCATATTTTCTTTTCTGTTCCATATTTTACCGCAGAGTGTTTTCTGTTATTTGTTTGGCTTGCTTCTTGCTGGGTTGTGCTCCAGATTAAGCTGGCAATGTCACAAGACTTGAATCAACTGGCCAACGCTCAGTTCAGTTTCTCTTCGGGAGCACAGACAAACTCAACAATTTGTTAGCAGCTTAATGTGCTATGATTGTCCATGATGAGTATGAATGAATGATTAGAAAAAAAAAGAAAAAAAAAACAGAAATGACTCTGGTTGATTTGTGCCGCTGCAGAAGATGTCAGTTTGCAATAGATGGAAGACTACTCGCACACACAGTTCATTTTCATTATGTTTTTGCAGTTAAGTTATCTTTTATTGCCATCATTGTTGCAGTTGAGCTGTCTTTAAATGACAGATTTATGTGTGCCAACAAAAGGGCAAAATGTAGAATTCAAGTCAGCTTCAAGTCCCTGGACGACGACGCACTGTCGCCCAAGTTCAGCTGCGTTGGAGTCCATGTGAGCCAAAAATAACCTTCCAACAGCTATGTGCACTCCAGCTCGGAAAAGTAGCCATTGATATGCAATGATAGTCAGTTACTCAGTTAACTAGTCAGGCTTAGAGGGTTAGGTATGTCCCATCATAAACATCTAGCTCATGCGAGGGCAGACTGAAACGTCATAGGCGAGAATTAAGATTGAGTTAGGTATTTATTTTAACCTTCTACCAATCAGTAATGGCATCAACTAAAAGTGGCTTATTGCTTCTTGAATCTTGGGGATGCAGGCGGGTGATCCATGTTTTGAGGCGAAGGACTATCTGGTCACTCTGGCAAACAAAGTCTTTCCACCAACGCCAGAAACATCTCATCATCTGGAACTCTTCCGGCCGTTGAGGTGATTCATTCTCTCACCTTCACACAATAGGGAGTACCTTCACCTTTGACACCAATTAGCCAATTACTTTACAGCCTACCCTCGTCCTGGACGAAAAACACAGCAGGAGGTCGGTGGGTCAACAATGTTGTAGTAATCCCAAAACATACTTTGAAGTGTGCTTAAACCAATGGGACACACAAACAGACGGACGAACGGACAGACAAACGTAGAAATAGATAAACAGGAAACCTAACGAACAAACAGAGCAAAGAGCACACACACACACAGACATACAGATAGCAACAAACAAACAGATGAAGCGACGGACAGCTGGACGCAGAGACAGTGCAAACACAACAAAGCAAAATAACAAAAACAAAACAAAACAAAGATAAAGGAAAACACGAAGTAAAAATAATTAAGTTGATGTTGACGCACTTTTTGGCACGCTAAGCACGTGAGATCTCCGGCTCTTGGCCATACGGCTGGGCTGCTGAGAGTGAAGTAGCCTAGTTGGGTTGGTCGTCCAAAGTGGGTGGGAGCAAGCAAGCAATCGGGGATGGGTGCACACATTTGGCTACTACTGTAATTGAGCTGGGCGTGGAGCTTGGGACTCAGGTGCTCGCCATGTTTCATATACTACTTATGCCCAGGCACAGATCGAGTTCCACGTAGCACAGCTATTGTTGTTTTTATTGTTGTTGTTTGCGGCATCTCCAGTTCACCTCCTTACTCCGTGTCCTTGTATAAATATTCAATTACAGTACTTGTGGGGCTTAGGCAATGCAATATGTTAAGCTGTAAATGATATGTCTGACGAACTTAATTGATAATGGATACAGCACAGCAGGCGGAGCGGACCAACTTAAAGATTAAGTTTGATTTCGTGGAATTTAGTTTTAGAGTTTTATTGGGAAAAATGTGTGCCAAAAGTTAATAGTTTTATTGGAGCTCTGAAATGGGATGAGGCTTACAATTGAAGCATTGAGTGTGTCAATACGTGGGGGGTGCTTAAATGGAATCGAAGTTGAGGGCAGGGAAACCTAAAAAAAGTTTAGAAGGTATGTGTATGAAGAGTTGGAAGCTGAGTTATATGCAATAAAGTTGCAATTTTTAGCCCTGGTTCTTTAGTTGAAAGCATTCTGCTCTCTTCAAGCCCTTGAGCTCCTCAGATACTCAAATATCATCGCTAAACTTAAAAAATATTGGGCATGTTCCTAGTCAGGTGCCACCGAGCATCGAGGTACTGTGACATTTCACGTACCTTAAACATCTATCGTG
The DNA here is from genome assembly GCA_037043745.1 of Chymomyza amoena. NCBI lineage: Eukaryota > Metazoa > Arthropoda > Insecta > Diptera > Drosophilidae > Chymomyza > Chymomyza amoena. The sequence continues at coordinate 7,665 of JBAMAX010001173.1, forward strand.
CTCCCTTCTAGCCCTGGAGCTGCTCAGCTGAAATTCGAAACAAACTTCATAATGTAGCATGGTTTTAGTTGAGTAACATCGAGCATAGAGATTCTAAGGCTGCCAGAGAAAGGTGTCTGTGTTCTATCTAGAGCGTCACCCATAGGAGACACCAGTTTGCTGGATACTCTCTCTACCCCGCAGAGCCGAAAGTCTAAGGTAATTGGCATTATCTTCCTCGTGTTTTTTCTGACTCTGGTCAGTTGGGAAAGTATCCAAATTACGAGAGTCGTTGAGTTTGCTTGGTTGCCATTTGGTCTAGTCTATATGCTATCAGAATTTCTTCTCTTAAAGTTGAGGGAATTCGTAATATTCATCTTGTTCAAGTGTTGAGAGAGTCTGGAGTAGCTATAGGTTTTCTAAGGTAATGCTTGCCTGTTTGGGTATCTAAATAAGAGGAACTAAGAAGTTGCGTTGGGGTGACCTGTTTGTATTTTGTCTGAATCCCTCCTTTCTTCGTTGGAGCTCTTTGATGGTTATAAGGAGCCGAGAAGTTGGATGAGTCTAGACTCTCTACATTTCAGCTGGATCTCTGAATTTTTCGTTAAAGCTGTATAAAGTTGTCAAGGAACTTAGGAGTTGGATAACACTGGGCTGCCTGTATTTCATCTGGATCTCTTCTTTTTTAGTTGGAGTTGTTTGATGGTGAGTAGGAAACGAGGAGTTCAATGAGTTGAATTGTCTGAATTTCATCTATATCTCTTCATTTTCCGTTGGAGCTGTTTGTTTAGATACCAAGAAGTTGGATAAGGCTGCACTGTCTGTATTTCAACTGCATCTTCTCTTTTTTTGTTGAAGCTGTTCGATGTTTTGCCTCAGAACTTAAAAGTGGCTTCGCAGCAGAGTTAATCCTCTTCGTGGCCTGTTAAGTCTGTATTGTAGGTTGCCATAGTTTTTCTTTGATGGAATACCAACTGCGCCGTTTCACCCAACAGATTGCATCCCACGCCGTCTACAAGTTATTTACGAGATAGCTTGAAAAGCTTAAGCTTTTATTTAACAAAACTGCTTACAAACAATAAAAAAATAACAATATAAATAAAAAATCTTAGTAAAATCTTAGAAAATGCAATGAAGATGCTGATGGAGATTTTTCGTTCTTAAACACAAAACAAAATATGGCTTTAATTAATTTTAAAGCTTACTCAACTTTAATCAGGCCGACTTTAAATTGTTTGGTTAATTATATTTAGTTTAATAGATATGAGACTTTTTGAACCATAATTTATTGGGAAATTATGACCTTTGACAAATTTTCTTGTCTATCAAATACTTTTGGATCGTCTTTAAAAAGGAAACTTTTTATACGAAGGGGTTAAAGATATCATCGGCTTAAAAATCTGTCATGCAAGCAGGGGCTACCTTACTCCGCAAGTAATGCTCAAAACTTAAAAAAAAAAAAAATTAGTTTCTTGGGTTTTTTTTTAATGCTCCTAGTTTGGGATATCTCATTACAAATCTATTGGCCCCACGCTCATAAAGTTTTCAGAGAAGCTATATAAAAATATTGTGTCAAAGTAAGAAGTTTACCCAAGAAAGGGAATGCCTGTTTAATTTGGAACACACTAGATTGGAACCTTAATAAACAAAAAAAAAAAAAACGATTTTTCAAATATTTTAAAAGACAAAATGTATAACTTTTATAAACCCTTGCTTATGAAGGTTATAGAAGCTACAAAATGTATATATTGTATAATATTATTAAAACTTGTTTTTTAATTTTTGAATTCTAAACTAAATGATTTTGTTTTATTTTTTTGAACATTATTCGATTTGATTTTTATTTACAACACATCTTTAAAAAAATAAAATGATTATTGACATTTTTAAGAAGCGAACTTAAAAGAAATATAAACATTTTTTATTTTTTTTAAATTCAAATTACAAAAAATAAATATATATATATTTTTAAAATATAAAAATATGACTTGTTTATATTAAATAGACATTAAATAGCTATCGATATAATAAATAAAATGCAAAAAAAAACTAACTAAAAAAATTGAATATTTTTTGATTTTTTATATGAAAAAAAAATACAAAAAAATTGAATTTTATTTAATAAATAAAAAAATGGGAAAAATTCTCACAAACTCCTCGACGGGGATTCGAACCCCGGTCTCCTCGCAGTTCAAATGCAAGCGCACTAACCACTGTGCTATCGAGGATGTTGAACTGACAGCAACTTTACATCTATATCTATACCAATCAAAAATCTAGATCAAAGTTGCTTTGTCAAATTTGATTTATAATACTGTCCATAGATGGCGCTGCTGTAAAACAGTTGTGTTATGGTTGAACACCAAAACCATAAGGGGAATAATTACGACTAGTAATGGCAACTAAAATACATTTGCGAAAATTATTTGATTAGTTGATTTATACGTGACTCTATGGCGTGACGCTATTCAAAATTTAAGTTAATTAAATTTAACCAAGAAAAACTAAAATTAAAGGTTCAATAAAATTAACTTTATTTTAAAAAAATGCCGCAAAAGAAAAATAAATTATTTGATAATCAAAAATCTTGACCTACCCTGTTCAAGAACAAAGTCAATTTAAGTGTTGCCTTTAGAGCTATTTACTATATTACCAATAGATGGCGCTATAGCTGATAAGGCGCGTTAGTCTTTGCCACTGAAGCAATATGAAAGATATTATAAATAATAAAGACCTGAGCAGTCAACAAAAATGTATTCGTCAAATAACAAATTTCATTTTCACAAAATTTTCCACTTCCAACTCATATCACATATTCGCCACCACGCAAGCGTAACAAAGAAAACAGTGTTGCCCTATCGTTTTTTTTTTTAAATATGAACAGCTTTTTCGTTTTACTGCCACAAGCGTGCAACTTTTTATTTCTATCACGATTAGGCTAAACTTGTGTAAAAATTTACAATTTTATTTGTGATATATTATTAGGATATTCCCGATTTGTGTTGAATTAAGAAGTTGAAAATTTGTTGAAAAAGTTAGCAGGCCAAAGCGTGAACAGCTGTTAAATTTTCTTCTTCTTTTCAGAGTTTGTTTACATTTGTCAATTGGTATAAATTGCATAAAAATTAAAAAACTTGAATTAAAAATGCCAAAACAGAACATAAAATCTATTTTAAATAAAGCTGTAGCTTAATAAGCTTTGTATTATATCGAATTTTCATCTTTTATTGCTACGTAAATTAAATAATTCAGAAAAACCAAATTTGAGTTTGTGCTTCTTCTTTCTAGTCTTTGTTTGCATTTGCATATTGATGCAAAATATCATTAAAGTTGTATAGATATAGATGAGAAGTTGCTGTCAGTTCAGTTGGTTAGTGCGCTTGCATTTGAACTGCGAGGAGACCGAGGTTCGAATCCTCGTCGGGGAGTATGTGAGAATTGATTGCCCATTTTTTTATTTATTAAATAAAGGAAAATTTTTTTTATTTTTGTTTTATATACATAAAAAAAAAGAAAGTTTATATTTTTTTAGTTAAAATATTTTCGACATTTTTATTATACAGTCGTGATTGGATATAGTGAACACCCGGTATTATGAATACATAAATTTTTACATAGAGTACACTATTAAGTGAACAATCCGAAAACCTCTAAATAGTGAACCAAATTTTGAAAACATTTTCAAGCAGAAGCGAACAAAAAAACACAAAAAGGAATCAGAAACGAAAACGGGTATTCCCCTTAATTGTACTTTTGCTGTTGATTGCTGCAAAATCAGCTGTTTCCGGACGTTATTGCTTGTTTTGTTAACCTTTTCATTTTTCTACAAACGTATTGTAATTATATCTTGCACAAATATCAATTTGGAACAAATAAAATTAGTTTTAAACAAAAAAATGTTAAATGTGAACAGCCCTGATACTATGAATAGGCCTTGCACGTAATTAGTTCACTATATCCAGGCATGACTGTAGTTGTCTATACAGATAAGCGGAGTAAGCTAAACTGCTTGATAAAAATACGGAAATAGAGATTAATAAAAGTGAATACAGATCTTGATTCAATTAGAAATGTAAACTTGTGCCAGCCGAAATCAACATCCTCGATAGTATAGTGGTTAGTATCCCCGCCTGTCACGCGGGAGACCGGGGTTCAATTCCCCGTCGGGGAGTTATCCGATTTTTGGCTGAATTATTTTTTTATTTTTTTTTCAATTTTTATAAATCATAATTTGAAACAAATATTTTTTATTGCAATTTCTTCTAAATTATTATTTTTTAAAAACCCCTTGTATCTTAGGCTTACAGTTGGCATGCATATTATTCGCACACCACAAATTTTCACAAGTGTCTAATAACGAAACAGGCATCAGATTTATATCCCATTGTATTTTATGAAAAATAATAAAAAAAAGTACCGATCAAAAATTAGAAATCAGCGTTTTATAAAAATGTCTGTATTTTAGATTTTTAGCATTATAGAAGATATAATAAAAAGTATCAAACAAAAGTAAATTCATTGACTATGCAGCCTTGTGAAAATTGTGTTGTGCGAATATTATGCATGCGTACTGTAAGTATGAGATACAAAGTGATTTAAAAAATAATAATTTAAAGAAAATTTAAAGAAAAAAAATTTTTGTTTCGAATTGTGATTTATTAAAATAAAAATATAAAAATGCAGCCAAAAAAAGAAAATAAATAAAAATATAATTAAAAAAAATGAACTAAAAAAATATAAACCTGCTTTTTTTATATTTAAGAAAAAATTAAATTAAAAATTTAAAAAACCCCCGAAACAAAAACTTAAGTAATTTTCATTTAAAAAGTAAAAAATAATAAAAGAAACTTAATGTTAAAGTACCTAAGAATCTATTAATAATTCTAAAAAAAAATACGTCGCGTTGGGGGACACGCGAGGGCAGACGTCGTTGACGGTCGTATCTTACATGCAAATTTTTTGAAGTAATTCTATGAAAGTTTTTGAAGTATTTTCTAAATTTGGTTTTTTAGTTAATCTTTGTTGCTTAATTAGACAATTTGTATTTAAATTGTTAGCTTAGGAGCAGTCCCCCAACGCGACGTATTTTTTTAGAATTATTAATAGATTCTTAGGTACTTTAACATTAAGTTTCTTTTATTATTTTTTACTTTTTAAATGAAAATTACTTAAGTTCGGGGGTTTTTTAAATTTTTAATTTAATTTTTTATTTCATACTTTTTATAGGTACGTTAGGTTAAGTTAGACTTTAGTATATTATAATATACTTACTATAATTTAGATTCTTGTTAAGGTATACATTACATTTAAGGTCAAGCTCGTTTGCTTTTTTTTACGCATTCTCCCCACTTTCACTCCCCACAACTTTTAAACGGCTTAACCGAATCAGTGGCGTCGTCAGCTTTAATAGGACCAAATTTTAAGCCAATCGGACAAAGTTTATGTTTTTAGCTTCAAATGGCCATAACTTCTAAACGAGAAGAGATAGAGCAAAAATAACCTCAGATTCGAATCAGTGACTTCGTCAGTTACAATAGGACCAAATTTTAAGCCAATCGGACAAAGTTTATGTTTTTCTCCCCACTTTCACTCCCCACAACTTTTAAACGGCTCAACCGATTTTCATCAAACATGTCTAACAACACTCGCACATAAGTCACCTTTAATACAAAAAAAAACTAAATTGAAATCACTGCATGCGTTCGGGAGCTACGATGCCATAGACAGACAGACAAACAAACAGACAGACAGACAGACACGTCAAACTTATAACACCCCTCTTTTTGCGTCGGGGGTTAAAAATAACCTCAGATTCGAATCAGTGGCGTCGTCAGCTACAATAGGACCAAATTTTAAGCCAATCGGACAAAGTTTATGTTTTTAGCTTCAAATGGCCATAACTTCTAAACGAGAAGAGATAGAGCAAAAATAACCTCAGATTCGAATCAGTGACGTCGTCAGTTACAATAGGACCAAATTTTAAGCCAATCGGACAAAGTTTATGTTTTTCTCCCCACTTTCACTCCCCACAACTTTTAAACGGCTCAACCGATTTTCATCAAACATGTCTAACAACACTCGCACATAAGTCACCTTTAATACAAAAAAAACTAAATTGAAATCACTGCATGCGTTCGGGAGCTACGATGCCATAGACAGACAGACAAACAAACAGACAGACAGACAGACAGGCAGACAGACACGTCAAACTTATAACACCCCTCTTTTTGCGTCGGGGGCTACAAATAAAAAAATTTGTACTTTATTTAATAAAAAAATGGGAAAACACTCTCACATACTCCCCGACGGGGATTCGAGCCCCGATCTACTCGCACTAGAAACGCGAGCGCACTAACCACTGTGCTATCGAGGATGTTGTACCAATCGCAACTTTACATCTATATCTATGCAAATCAAAAATCTAGATCAAAGCTGCTTTGTCTAATTTGATCAATAATAATGTCCATAGATGGCGCTGCTGTTCAACAGCTGTGTTATGGTTGACCAACAAAGCCAGATGGGGAAAAATGATGACTCGCAGTAGCAACTAAAATGCGTTCGTAAAATTTAATTAATTATAATTTATAATAATTAATTTATTTATATATAACTATTTGGCATGACCTTATTCAAGTTTCCATTAAATTTTTAACCCCCGACGCAAAAAGAGGGGTGTTATAAGTTTGACGTGTCTGTCTGTCTGTTTGTCTGTTTGTCTGTCTGTCTATGGCATCGTAGCTCCCGAACGCATGCAGTGATTTCAATTTAGTTTTTGTATTAAAGGTGACTTATGTGCGAGTGTTGTTAGACATGTTTGATGAAAATCGGTTGAGCCGTTTAAAAGTTGTGGGGAGTGAAAGTGGGGAGAAAAACATAAACTTGGTCCGATTGGCTTAAAATTTTGGTCCTATTGTAACTGACGAAGTCACTGATTCGAATCTGAGGCTATTTTTGCTCTATCTCTTCTCGTTTAAGTTATGGCCATTTGAAGTTAAAACATCAACTTTGTCCGATTGGCTTAAAATTTGTCTGTCTGACTGTCTGTCTGTCTGTGGCATCGTAACTCCCGAACGCATGCAGTGATTTCAATTTATTTTTTTTTGTATTAAAGGTGACTTATGTGCGAGTGTTCCTAGACATGATGAAAATCGGTCGAGCCGTTTAAAAGTTGTGGGGAGTGAAAGTGGGGAGAATGCGTAAAAAAAAGCAAACGAGCTTGACCTTAAATGTAATCTATACCTTAACAAGAATCTAAATTATAGTAAGTATATTATAATATACTAAAGTCTAACTAACCTAACCTACCTATAAAAAGTATGAAATAAAAAATTAAATTAAAAATTTAAAAAAACCCCCGAACTTAAGTAATTTTCATTTAAAAAGTGAAAAATAATAAAAGAAACTTAATGTTAAAGTACCTAAGAATCTATTAATAATTCTAAAAAAAATACGTCGCGTTGGGGGACCGCTCCTAAACTAACAATTTAAATACAAATAGTCTAATTAAGCAACAAAGATTAACTTAAAAAACAAAATTAAGAAAATACTTCAAAAACTTTCATAGAATTACTTCAAAAAATGGCGGACGTAAAGTCGGGCGCGGACGACTTTAGGATACCCTGTACCACTGGCTTGTAATAAAGTCCGATTTCTTCACAAAAAACCAAAAACAGAAGAATTTTTAGCAAAAAATTTTTTTTGACCGATCGTTCCTATGGGAGCTATATGATATAGTCAACCGATTTCAATAAAATTTGACACAGTGCTTAAATACCTTAAAAAAGATATGAATGCCAAATTTATTTCAAATATCTTTACAAACAAACAAAACACATCGAATTTTTTATAAAAAACGTGTTTTTGGACCGATTGGTCCTATGGGAGCTATATGATCTAGTCAAACGATTTGGATTAAATTTAGTACAGTGCTTAGGAACTATAAAATACTCACGAGTGTCAAATTTGGTCCCAATATCTTAAAAAACAAACGAAACACAACAAATTTTGTTAAAAAATCGATTTTTTGGAAGATCGGACCTATGGGAGCTATATGATATAGTCAACCGATTTTGTTCAAATTTGGCACATTGCTTAAGTGGTCTAAAAAATTTCCAAACGCCAAATCTGGTTACGATATCTTTATTAAAAAACGAAATATAGCGAATTTTTCGTTAAAAAAGTTATTTTGGCCGATCGGTCCATGGGAGCTATATGATATAGTCAACCGATTTCGATCAAATTTGGTACAGTGATTTGGAACTATAAAAAACTTTTGAATACCAAATTTCGTTACGATATCTTCATAAACAAACGAATTATTCATCTAAAACGCTTTTTGTTTGTCGAGGTCGTCTCAAACACCCCCATGGGCGCTATATAATTTATCCCCGATATCAAAAAAATAATAAACTTGCCTCCTATGGATTAATATGGAATCTAATGTGAAAGTTTGGTAACTCTAGCTCTTACCATCTCTGAGATCTAAGCGTTCACACGGACGGACAGACGGACGGACGGACAGACGGACATGGGTATATCGACTTCTCTATTCACCCTGATCATAGTTTAGGTAACTTTGGGGTGTCTCCGACGTCTCCTTCTATATGTTACATACATTTTCGGCTTGCACAAACTTAATATACCCTTAGCACCATACGGTACAGGGTATAAAAATTTGCATGTAAGATACGACCGTCAACGACGTCTGCCCTCGCGTGTCCCCAACGCGACGTATTTTTTAGAATTATTAATAGATTCTTAGGTACTTTAACATTAAGTTTCTTTTATTATTTTTCACTTTTTAAATGAAAATTACTTAAGTTCGGGGGTTTTTTAAATTTTTAATTTATTGTTATTAAATTAAACCAAGAAAAACAAATACTCGGGGCTTAAAAGGAATAACTTTAATTAAAAGAAATGGCGCAAAGAAAAGATTATTTTGGAGGCTATCTAAGAAAATTCAAAAACTGGAATTAAAAATGCCAAGACAGAACATAAAATCTATTTGAATTGGCCTGTAGCTAAACTAGCTATGTAATCGGTGATTTATTAAGACCAAATGCAAATTTCAAAGGAATGATGGGATCTTTATTTATAATTTCGAAAGGATATTTTATGGCATTTTTTTAAAAATAATCTCGTTCAAATGTTGGCCACAACTGCGTTTTAAATGGTCCATCCTGAAGGTCCAATTTTCCATGACTCGTTCAAGCATTTCCACTGGTATTTGGCCAATTACACGAGTAATGTTGGCTTCCAAGGCCTCAATCGTTGCTGGTTTGTCCTTTACGTAACCCCAAAGAAAAAAGTCGAGCGGTGTGATATCGCACGATCTTGGCGGCCAAGGTCCCGTACGTGAAATTAATCGCTCACCAAATTGACCTCGCAATAGAGCCATTGTTTTATTGGCAATGTGGACGGGAGCGTCTTCCTGTTGGAACCAAATGTCGTCGAGATCACGGGCAACAATTTCAGGCAGCAAAAAGTCCGTTAAGATGGTCCGATAGCGTGCACCATTGATGGTAATGTTCGCACCTTGCTCACCTTTGTTTTTCTTGGATGTAATGGCAGCTGGTGAACCTCTTCGGGTTGATATTCTCCCCAAATACGGCAATTTTGCTTATTCACGAAGCCGTGGAGCCAAAAGTGGGCCACATCACTGAACAAAATTTTGGTCGAAAACAACGGATCTTCATCGATCTTACCAAGAGCCCATTCACTAAAACAGCGACGTGCAGGAAGGTCATTCGGCTTCAATTCTTGACTGAGTTGAATTTTGTATGCTTTCAAGCCGAGATCCAAATGTAAAACGCGCCAGGTGGTTGAATACGACAGGCCAAGTTGTTGCGATCGGCGCCGAATCGATTCCTCGCGGTCATCGTGAGCACGGTCTGCTACCGCCGCTATATTCTCTTCACTACGTGCTGGATGTGGTCGATTTGGTCGTTTATCATCAAACAATGAATACTGGGTTTCAAATTTGATGTTGCTGTTACGAATTGTGGGTTCGGTGGGTCGATTATGTTGACCATAAGTCGATCTCAGCGCACGAAAAACATTCTTTGCAGAACGCTGATTTTCATAGTACAATTGTACAATTTGTAAACGTTGTTCGGGTGTAAGTCATTCCACGATGATTTGCCAATGAATATTGAACAACTTTGCCTTTGACAGCTGTCATGCATTACGCGTGATCCACACGAAAATCCCTAAAAAAAAAGGTCTTAATGAATCACCCTTTGGTTTGGGTGCCGTTTGAGTGGCAACATATTCAAACTTAATAAGCGCTAATGCGCCATTTTGTTACACCACTTATGGGAACCACTGCTGTTCGGTTTACTCAAACCATCTCGATCCGTTAATAAACCTGCTGATGTCGTCTATGTTCTTTTCTGCCAAGTCACGTAGGCTTCCTAACGCGAAGCTTCCTAGTGCTCTGTGGCGTAAGGACCCCAATCGTGGGCACTCACATAAATAATGATAAACTGTCTCTTCTGTGTTCTCCTGGTCACAGCTTCGGTATCTGACGTTGTAGGGCCAGCCCATTTTCTTTGCATGGTCTCCTAACGGCCAATGTCCGGTTATTGTCGATGCTATTCTGAAGATCATTGTTCTTGGCTTGCTTAGCAGTTCGGCCGTTCTACGCTTGTCGTTCGCGGCCAAATTTCCTTTGCAATCTTGCAAGTGCCAATATTTTTCCATCTGGTTTCAGCCTTGTTCTGAGCTCGCAGAAGAAGTTCTCTCTTGAAAGCGCTGAGGGGGTATTTGACAGCTACCTCCGCTGCTTCGCCATCTGATGCTCCTTTTCTCGCCAGTTCATCAGCTTTTTCATTCCCGTATACGTTCCTATGTCCGGGAACCCATACGAGAGCGATGTTCATTGTGCTTGCAAGGGCATTGAGATCTTCTTTGCATTGTCTGATGATTTCTGAGTTCACGGTTGGCGATTTGATCGCCAGCAAAGCTGCTTGACTGTCGGAGAATATACAAACCTCCGCCAGCTGACTTGGATGATTGTTCAATGCTTCTCTGATGCCGAAGACTTCCGCCTGGAAGATGCTGTTTCTGCTGCCTAGGCGATAGGAGAGAGATACTTCGAGTTCGTCCGAGTAGACCCCTGCTCCTACACCGCGATCCATTTTGGATCCGTCAGTATAGATTGCAGCTGCGTCTGCTCTCATTGCCCTGTTCATGTCCCACTCCTTTCGCGTCGGGAATCTGACGTCGAACCTCTTCTTGAAGTCATAAGCCTAATAATAAAATCCAAAAAGATATAACCTTGACATATAACTTTATTACTTCACACACTCCACATAGAGCTACAAATTGTTGCAGTGTATTCCACTGGCGGCCATCAACATTCCACTGGCGTTCCAACTGTACCCAAGTTCTTTTGTTCTCTTTCGCATATTTTTTTGCCATTTCTTCTTGCACTCTTTCGCAGCATGTTTCATTCTCTTTTTTTTTCGCTTTACGTTTTGCATCTTGTCACTGGAAGCTTTATGGCAATCCAAAAATGTGGCCCACTTTGACATCATCAACGTTGATGGTTGGCAGCATTCTCTGGATGATGTTGTTGTTGCTGTTAATGTCCTTGGTGTTGTTGTTGTTGTTAGCCTCTAATGAATATAAAGAGAAGTTTGCATAATTTACAGGGCCAACAGACAACGAGCAGCATGAGTATGTTTTGGGAATGTGCAGAGCGGAGCGGAGTGCAGTGGAGTGGAGAGAGGATTGAGGATGCTGATGCTGATGCTGATGAGGATGACGATGACGAGAAGCTGTAACTAAAACTGCATTGAATGACATGCGTTTTTGGGTTTTATGAGTTGACCGACGAACTGACAAATTAACACAGACACAGGACGCAGGACATAGGACACAAATAACATTTACATTGGACTTGGCTCTCTGACTCACTGACTGACTGACATTGTCAACATAAAGCTAAAAAGCTCTGTGCATGTTGCAGCAATCAAAAGTAAAACCCCCTAACAAAGACAAATTACACTGAAATGTGTCAAAGCGCAACAACAACTAAAACAACAACAACAAACGACAACAAATTAAACAAAACCCAACAAACAAACAAACAACTTTACAACATAGACCAAAAATCAAAACAAAAAAGAAGTTTTTCATAACTTTTAATTTTTTTGTTGTTCAACGCGGCGTATACTCAATGTGTGTGTGCTTGCAAATTAAGGTCAGCCAGAAAGTACACACACACACACACACGCAGCTGAAGTGTGTGTAGCTTCCGGAAAGCCGGAAAGGGTATAAATAGTTGTTGTTGTTGTTGTTGCAAGTGGTCTGAGCAACTTTTCAACGGAAAAGCAGCAGCAGCTTATCAGCGCATTTTTTATACATACATATATACAAACATCTATATACATACTTACATGCATACATATGTATTTCTTTTTCGCCATTTTGTGACAAAATGTGCTGATTTCAATTGCTGATTGAATGCCAGCCAATGACGTTGCCCACAAAACAGATTGCCAACAGGAGACGCCATTTTGAAGTGACGACGCAGCGACGTTGGCGTGGGGCGGGGAGAGCGGTGCGCAGCAATGTCAGTAGCAACAACTCTCAAAATGAAATAAATAAATAAATAAATAAATGCAAAAGTCAGGCACTTGACGTGCGCCTAAAAATATATTACAACTTTTGCCAACGCATGTCACATGAACGGACACGCACAAACACGCACACATTTGTCTGCAAAACGGCAAAGATGTTTGACGCTTTGACGTTTAGCATGACAAGCAGCGACGGCGATGCCAGCAGCGACGGCGACAGAGCGGCAACATTTGATAGTCAAACGGTAATATTCCCAAAAAAAAAAAAAAGAGAAAAAAACGAAGCAAAAAAGAAAAAGAAAAGCAACCAAATGAGAAATACTCGTGTCGATTTGCAGCTTTCAACGTTAACGGATACAGTGCGTTGAAAAAGTTTCGTCATAAGGGTAATATTTTGAAGCAGAAAGTGGGCTTAAATATTTAACGTTTAGTATAAATGCGTAATTCTGTTAGAGATGAAAGCAGAAAGGGATTCTAGACGCCTCAACTTCAGATATCAGCCGGAAATACCTCATGGAAATTAGTATACATATTTTCCTATTTTCTCTGGTTTATTATTAAATTATCTTTGGTTTCCGTGTTTCATAAGAAATTGTTTTTGGAATTTTCTTATATTTTTTCGTAGAGCAAAAAGGGCTTATAAAGTTTTGTCTGCAACAAGAAACTTATTTGGTAGCATATCAAAAGAAATCAAAAATTGATATCTACAATGTAATGAGGGTTTTTCTAGGTAGTGGATTTTTAAGCGGAGCGTCAAGTTTGTGCAAACTATTGTCTTTCGGACTTACTGCTTTTGCATTACGGCTAAAAATTACCCTATCTATGTATATAAAAGAAACTTATGTTTTACACGTTACGGATGTTCTCATGAACCCATCAATTAATTTTAAATTTGATTTTTGCGTGTGTTAGAGGTTGTCAATACGGAGGTTTCAAGCCTATTTTGATGTGTTTGTGTGTATTGATTCATGAGATACACGCATTTTTGTGAATATCGGTTTTTGTGTTTTTATTGCCATATAAACTGATACAAAAACTGGTATTGTTGTTAATCAATGTTCGAGGTGTAACATCGTTTCAATCATTGAGAATGGCGTTTTGTGTGCAAAGTATCGAGGTTAGGTTAGGTTACACTGGCCGGCCACAACAGAGTGCAGCCTAGCATAGACCTTTTGGTCCTTAGCTGTGCCAGTATCGAGAGACATGTCAAAAATTGAATTTGTTCGAAAATGATTTGCATTGCGATCAAACTTTAGCAGATGCTGCTATCACTGCTCATCCATATCAAATACATCTTCTATTTGCGATTATTTTGGCCACATGTTTTCCATCAAATCTACTTGAATTGTGGATAAAATATCAAGATTTATCAGAAGATATTTTGTTTCGAGTACTTCAAGCAAAACGTAATCCAGTGATGGAATTTACGCCGGAATTTTACAATGAAACTTTAATTCATATTGAAGATCTATGCTTGGCGATGTTTAATAGACATTGCGATAATTGGGAATGCCGTCTCCTAATCAATCAATGCATGATGCATTTCAATTGGAAGAAATGCAACGAATCAAATTAAATATCAATCTAATCGTAATGCCCCGAAAAGTGAAGATCGCAATGAACGTGAAAGAATTCAGTTAAGACAGACCCGAGAAGCGCGACATTCGACTAATAATGGTACAAGTTTGAATCGAGCTGCAAACTAATCTAAAAATCTTATATTTTTCCAGATAAGCTAACTAGAGAATCTTACGATGCTTATTCTCTTTAATAGTATTCAAAAAAATTGGGCAGGACAACGTCTGCCGGGCTCACTAGTACTATTAAAAAAAGATGATAGATAGATTGTATTTAGATAGATGATAGATAGATAGTAGATAAATGATAGATAGATGATAGAAAGATCATATATAGATGATATAATATTACAATTTTCGACTAATATATATTTCATGGAAATTATGATATAGCTTTTTTTCATAAAACAATCTTCCTTGTTTTTGACAATTAAGGTAGCGTAAAGTTAAGTCCTGGATTAAATTTTGACTTTTCATAGAAAATAATTATAAGTGCACAGAAAGTTATTTGCTCTACGAGTATCACTATGATGCCAAAAAAGCTTCAAGATTTGTTGCAATCATTTAAAATTTCAGAAGGACAATTATTTTCCGATGAGAATATCACAATAGCCAAAAACGCTTGTAAATATTGAAAAATAGCACGAAGAGCAGGAAAGGCTTAAAAGCATTCTATTATCTGGATTAAGAGTGATTCCAATTTTCGTTATTTCAATTAGACATCACAAAGTTTTAAACAAAATCTATAAATCTACTCAATAAACAAAGGGAGGGAAAATTGGAGGACGATCTAAATGGATTATCCGCCAGTTGGATACTTTTTACATGAAAACTTTCGAAAAGATAAGGTCGAAGAAATCAATTCTGTGTGTGCCGAATCGTAATATACGGTCCCCCAGGCCGGAATAATATTATACCAATGGTATACCAGCGCTCATGTACTAAATTTTAAAATTGCTCAAAATATTTATAAAAAGGGATCAAAGATCACTGAATTTAATGGAAAATTTATAATTAGGATGATTTTGATGGTATTTAATTACAAGACATAAGATATAATTTTAACATATTTTCAGAACGAATCGGTTGCCTTTCGGTGCCCTCCATAATATAATCTGATATTAACGTAATGTGGAAGGATCCTACGTGTGATGTATCTAGTCACGTATATGCACAGAAATATATTAAATTATATCAGCTACGATTCGGTACCATATCCGAAGGATCTACCTGCCGAAATCGGACATTTTTAGCCTTGTAAGGCTTTCTGTCACGTAACAAAAGCTCCAAAATCATACTTTAGGGTGCGAAATACTCTTATGGAGTGGTCGACGACTCACTCGAGCCAAAATCTGATTGAAAATATCTTAGATATACCAATTAAGAAACATATTTGTTATCATAACGAGGTGTGTTTCTTAAGAAGACGTAAAAATTGACCTTGAAATAGTAGTCATAGTCAAAATCTAGTTTTTGGACACTTGTTCATGTCAATCGTCCATCTCCCGAAATGTTTGTAAAATAATTCTCTTTCAGCCTAAAGCTTGACATAATTTTGAAAATGATGCTCGAGTTTTTTCTTAGCAACACCTTTCGTTATTTTTTAAAAAAATATGATTTTAGGAACTTAACTTCGATAATATCTCTAAATGTTCCTAAAATAAATACTTCTTTCAGCGTAATACTTGATATCATTTTGAAAATTATGTGGTGGTTTTTTCTTAACAACAGTTTTCAAAGTTTTTTCGAAGAAACATATTTTTGATCATAAATATTCGTCAATATCTCGAAACGTTCCCAAAATTATTACCTTACAGCGTGAAGCTTGATAAAGTATAGACAATTACGTAAATTTTTTTTCTTAAGAACACTTCTCGAGATTTTTTCACAAAAACCTGTTTTTAAGCAATTTTTCAGTTATTCGTCCAAAATTTTCGTAAGGTAATTCTATTTCAACGTTAAGCTTGAAAAAATTTTGAAAATTATGTGGATATATTTTATTTTAAGAACAGTTTTTGAGACTTTTCGCAAATCATGTTTTTGGACACTTGTTTAAGTTCCAAATTTATTTTAAATAATTTTCTTTCTTTTAAGCTTTACATATGTAAATAATAAAAAAATTGCCCATAATTTTTAATTTTGCAAAATGTTCGTAAAAATCAAAATTGGTTGTTCGTATCTTCAAAAATTTTTACTTAATCTAAACATATAGTTTATCACTGTAAACTACACATTAATAACTCTTGAAGCTACAAAAAGAGTCAGAAAATTTGTTTTTCGAAAAAATTTCCAAACGAATGAAACTTTAGAACAAAAAAAATGTAATTTTCGTCGCCCCAAAATTACCCCAAAAAACACTTTAATAAGAAGGTTTACTTGATGATCCTTAAATTTGTAAGCTAGTGTAATCTAACACCAAAAAATTATCCTAATATAATTGGTGTGCAGATTTACTAAAACGTAAGTTCCCTTGATTGGAACCCGCAGGGAAACTCCAAACAACACGGCGTCGAACTTTTTTTAAGAAATCGTAAGAATCAGCAGGTACCGGGAGCGAAGTAAAGCAATTGGCACAAAACCGTATAAAATTTAGATGTTTTATAGAGGCTCTAAGCTCCTCATGGAGCTAAAGGAATAAAAGAAGAAGACGAAGTTCATTTTTATGCAGCTCAAGCTTAAAAAAACCTTGTACCAATACATTTTTGACATACTGTATGTACATATGCGATAACACACGCTGTGACACACATACACCGATAAACACACCCACACACCTACACAATATAGCAAACAAGCTCTACAAAGATTTTCAAAGACATTTTTTTTTTGTCAAACAACCTCCTCGTTTTCCTCAATGAACGATTTTTTAAGCACTTGAAGAAACGGAGAAACAACTCCCCAAGGGAAACTTAAGCACTTGTAACTTTTGGGAGAATTAGCGACGGAACGTTGGGTTCCAATAAGTGTCACAGGGAAGTGGTAAGTTAAGCTAAGATATTATAGCCAGACTTAAAAGCTGGAAGAATAAGCGATTTTGCATTATTCCAGATATGCCCCGCCTAGTAAAAAATTACAAATCAAGCAAACAAACCAAACGCATAAGGCAAATCATAAAATATTAAATTTTAATTTTGTGACGTCACAAGTTGCAGTTTATCCCATAAAATATGCAGTAAACAATACAAAAATAAAAATTTGGGGATTTATGGAAATTTTATTTTAAAAACGTCTACATTCTGGCGGTCAACAAAAGAGTTGATTAGTAGCTTTACTCCTCTGATGAATGCAAATATTGCGAAATCAATAATACAGAAAAAAAGATGATCTTACATAAGACTTTTTGTTTGACAATTTTGGAACAGTTGTTGGGAACTATAAAAACTTTCGATTGCCAAATTTGGTTACGATATCTTCATAAACAACGAATTATTCATCTACAACTTTTATTTTTTTTCCAGGTCGTCTGAAACACCCCTATGGGAGCTATATAATTTAAACCCGATATGAAAAAATAAAATAAATATGTCGCCTATGGAATAATATGGCATCTAATGTGAAAGTTTGGTAACTCTAGCTCTTACCATATCTAAGATCTAGGCGTTCAAACGGACAGACAGATTGGCAGGCGGACATGGTATATCGACTTCTCTAGTCACCCTGATCATCTTTTAGGTAACTTTGGGGTGTCTCCGATGAATCCTTCTATATGTTACTTACATTTTCGGCTTGCATAAACTTACTATACCCTTTGTACCAGACCGTACAGTGTAAAAAAAGCACAAACTCAAATTTGGGTTTTTTAAGTTATTCCTATTGAACTCCGAATTCCAATCAGATAAAGTTGACATTTTTAACTTCAAATGGCCATAACTTCTAAACGGGAAGAGATAGAGCAAAAATAACCACGGATTCGAATCAGTGGCGTCGTCAGCTGTCAATCGAACAAAGTTGAGCGTTTTTGTTTTTATTTATTTATTATAATTCAATTTTTTTATTTTTGTTACATTTTAAAAAGCAAAAACTATTTAATATTTTTAGTTAATTTTTTCTATTACGATAGCTATTTCATGTCTTTTAATTTAGCCACAGGTCAAATTTTTCTATTTAAAAAAATATATATCTTTTAAAATTTGAATTTAAAAATAAAAAATGTTCATATTTCTTTTAAGTTTGCTTCTTAAATAAGTCAATAATCATTTTATTGTTTTAAAGATGTGTTGTGAATAAAAATTAAATCGAATAATGATCAAAAAAATAAAACAAAATTATTTAGTTAAGAAATCAAAAATAAAAAAAAAATTTATAATATTATACAATATATATATTTTGTAGCTTCTATATTTTTCATAGGCAGGGGTTTATAACAGTTATACATTTTGTCTTTTAAAATATTTGAAAAACAGTTTTTTTTTTGTTTATTAAGATTCCAATTAGTGTGTACCAAATTAAACAGGCATTCTATTTCTTGGGTAAACTTCTTACTTTGACAGGATATTTGTATATAGCCACTCTGAAAACTTTATGAGATTTGTAATGACGTATCCCAAACTAGGAGCATTAAAAAAAAAGCCCAAGAAACTAATTTTTTTTTTAAGTTTTGAGCATTACATAAATATGCGGAGAATGGTAGCCCCTGCTGGTATGACAGATATTTTAGCCGATGATATCTATAACCCCTTCGTATAAAAAGTTTCCTTTTTAAAGACGATCCGAAAGTATTTGATAAACACGAAAATAAGTTAAAGGTCATAATTTCCAATCAAATAAACATTGGTTCAAAAAGACTCATATCTATGTGTCTAAAATTAAAAAAAAATTCTGGAATCGCCCTGATTAAATTTGGTTAGCTTTAAAATTGATTAAAGTCATATTTGTTTTTGGTTTAAGAACGAACATACTATCATCTTCATCATCATCATCTTCATTGCGTTTTCTAAGATTTTACTACGGTTTTTTATTTTTATTGTTATTTTTCTTATTGTTTGTAAGCAGTTTTGTTAAATAAAGAAGCTTAAGCTTTTGAAGCTATCTCGTAAATAACTTGTAGCCACCGTGGGTTGCAATCTGTTGGGTGGAACTGGGTAGTTGGTATTCCAACAAGGAAAAACTATGGCAACCTACAATACAGACTTAACAGGCCACGAAGAGGATTAACTCTGCTGCGAAGCCACTTTTAGGTTCTGAGGCAAACCGTCGAACAGCTTCAACGAAAAAAGAAGAGATCTAGATAAAATTCAGACTCAACTCCTGCATTCAACTCCTCATTACCTCTACTCACCATCAAACAACTCCAACTAAAAAAGAAGATTTCCAGATAAAATACAGATATGCCAGTCTTATCCAACTCCTTAGTTCCTAGACAACACTCCAATGAAAAATTCAGAGATCCAGCTGAAATGCAGAGAGCCAAGACTCATCCAACTTCTTGGCACTTTATCACCAAAGAGCTTCGACGAAAAAAAGGAGAGATTCCGATGAAATACAGACAGTTCACTCCGACCCAACTCCTTAGTTCCTTAGTTTTAAGTAATTGAAAAAAATTATTTATTTTCAAATGTGATTTATAAATTAAAAAAACAAATCCAGCCAGAAAAAAAAAAAATAAAAATGTAATATAATAAAAATGAATTAAAAATTTATATATCTTCCTTTTCTTTATATCAAACAAAAATAAAAAAATTTGTTCTTTATTTAATAATTAAAAAAAATACTTGGAATACGTATTGCAAATTCCTCGACGGGGATTCGAACCCCGGTCTCCTCGCAGTTCAAATGCAAGCGCACTAACCACTGTGCTATCGAGGATGTTGAACTGACAGCAACTTCTCATCTATATCTATACAAATCAAAAATTTAGATCAAAGCTGTTTTGCCATTGTTGATTGTTAATTTATAATACTGTCCATAGATGGCGCTGCTGTTCAACAGCTGTGTTATGCTTGACCAAAAAAGCCAAAGGGGAAAAATTATTATTAGTAATGGCAACTAAAATGCGTTCGTGAATTTTATTTGATTAGTTGATTTATTTATAACTATCGAGGAGGCTATACTAAGCGCAACTTCTCATCTATATCTATACAACTTTAATTTTATTTTGCATTAATATACAAATGTAAACAGAGACTAGAAAGAATTATCAGAAACTTAAATTTGGTTTTTCTGAATAATTTAATGTTCGTAGCATTTTTAATGGAATTTGTACCATTTATTTCTGAAAAGAAGAAGAAAACTTAAATACCATGATAATATATCACAAATAAAATTGAATCGGTTTTTTCAAAAACCTCATAAGTCACATTTTTTGCAACATGCTTTTTTGCTGAAAATGGTTCCTTAAAGGTAGATACGTATTCTGGCTTAAAATTACATAAGTCAATACAATCCTTCCTCTTCAAAAATACCGTGAAAAAGACGTTCGTTGCAAAAACAACATAAGTCCAGTGACTTATGAGGTTTTTACATGACGTTTGATGTTTAAAATTGAATCGGTTTTTTCAAAAACCTCATAAGTCCATAAATTCTAATTTTTCAGAAATCAATAAAAACTGTTTTGTACACAAACAAATGAGTTTTAACGGACTTTTTTATGCTTAATTTAGTATTTAAAAGATAAAAAATTTTAATTTAAATAACCTTAACAGTTGTTTTGGTTAAAATTTATACCACTAATCCTATTTCTTGCTAAAACAACATAAGTCCAAAATAGTTTTTAGGGATTTTTTCATTATTTTCATTAATAAACTGTTAAGGTTATTTACAATTCTAATTTTATATCACTCAAATACTAAATTAAGCATAAAAAAGTCCGTTAATACTCATTTGTTTGTGTATGAAACAGTTTTTATTGATTCCTGAAAAATTTGAATTTATGGACTTATGAGGTTTTTGAAAAAACCGATTCAATTGTAAATTTTTACACAAGCTTAGCCTAATCGTGATAGTAATAAAAAGTTCCACGCTTATGTCAGCTAAAGGGAACAGCTATTTATATTATTTCACCATAGGGCAACACTGTTTTCTTTGTTACGCTTGCGTGGCAACGAACATGCGATGTGGGTTGGAAATTAAAAATTTTTTGAATATGATATTTATTGTTTTACGCATACATTTTTCTTGGCTGTTTAAGGTCTTTACTATTTACAATATCTTTAATACAGCTTCAGCCGCAAAAACTAACATGCCTAATTGGCTACAGCGCCATCTATTGGAAATATAGTAAAAAGACTTAAAGTCTTACAAGGCAACACTAAAACAGTTTTTGCACTTGAACAGGGTTAGTCAAGATTTTTGATTATAAAATAATTTAATTTTCTTATATTTATTTGCATTGCGAGTCATAATTTTTCTTCTCTGGCTTTGGTGTTCAAGCGTAACGCAGCTGTTGATCAGCAGCGCCATCTATAGATAGTTTTATAAATCAAATTTGACAAAACAGCTTTCTACATTTATGAATTGTCTAGATATAGACGTAAAGTTGCTGTCAGCTTAACAGCCTCAATTGCACAATGGTTTAACGCTCTGCCTTTAACATCAGAGACCGGGGTTCGATTCCCCGTCGAGGGTTCTGTTCTCTCTGATTGTGTTGTTGCGAAGGCATAAATTTTTTTTAATTATTAAACAAAATTCTACATTTAAATTTTTTGAGTTAAAAATTTTGTTGGCATTTTTATTATTTTATATATATATTTATTTCCTTTTTTTTATATACATATATATTCTTTTTTATAAATCACAATTCGCAACAAATATTTTTTTTTAGCAATTTCCTCAAATTGAATCTATATATAAATATATATATAAATCTGATACCTGTTTCGTTATTAGACATTTGTAAAAATTTGTGGTGTGCGAATAATATGCTTGCCTACTGTAAATACAAGATACAAAGAGATTTAAAAAATAAAAATTTTAAGAAATTGCAAAACAAATATATTTGTTTCGAACTGTAATTTATAAAAATTTAAAAAAAAATAAAAAAATAATTCCGACAAGAATCGGAAACTCCCCGACGGGGAATTGAACCCCGGTCTCCCGCGTGACAGGCGGGGATACTAACCACTATACTATCGAGGATGTTGATTTCGGCTGGCACAAGTTAACATTTCTACTGAATCTAGAACAGTATTCGTAATTAGTATTAGTAATAATCGAAAGATTATTCCCATCATATTTACAAGATGCAAAATCTCAGACAAATTAATAAGGATTGTCATGATGACTTTACGGAGTACCAAACGATGATGATGAATCTCTATTTCCGTATTTTTATAAAGCAGTTGCTTACTTCGTTTATCTGTATAGACAACTACAGTCGTGTCTGGATATAGTGAACTAATTGTTGGAAGACCTGTTCACAGTATCAAGACGGTTCATGGTTGACATTTATTGTTTAAAACTCATTTTGTTTGTTCAAAATTGATATTTGTGAAAGATATCATTAGAACATATTTGTAGAAAAATAAAAAGGTAAACAAAAGAAGGAATAACGTCAAGAAACAGCAGATTTTGGAGCAATCAACAGTAAAAATACAATTAAGGGGAATACCTGAATTCGTTTCTGATTCATTTTTGAGTTTTTTTTTTTGGTTCTGCTTGAAAATGCTTTAAAAATTTAGTTCACTATTTAGAGTTTTTCGATTGTTTACTAAATGGTGTAATCTATGTAAAAATTTAGGTGTTTACCATATCCAATCACGACTGTATAATAAAAATATCAAAAATATTTTAACTAATAAAATATAAACTTTCCATTTTTTTATATGAAACAAAAATAAAAAAATTTGTTCTTTATTTAATAATTAAAAAAAAAAAATAAGAATTCCCCGACGGGGATTCGAACCCCGGTCTCCCCACACAGTAAGGCAGCGCACTAACCACTGTGCAAGCGAGGATTTTGAACTGACAGCAACTTCTCATCTATATCTATGCAACTTTAAAGATAAATAAAAGTGGGCTAAGTCATCTATTCAAACCAAAAGGAATATATTTTGAATGTTTCTTTTTTTTTTTAAAAAAAAGTTATCTTATGATTACGAAATATTACAATTTATTTTAATTTGCTAAAACAATTAATTTTCTAATATTAGTTTATAATTACTTTACTTCACTTTAATTACGCCAACTACAGGGGTATAAGCCTTCTCCCTATCGCATATAAGGTCCTTACGAGCGTACTGTGTGAAAGACTGAAGCCACTCGCTATCAGTGCGGCTTCAGACCTGGCAAGTCCACCGTCGACCAGATATTCACACTGCGCCAAATCCTGGAAATGACCCACGAACATCAAGTCGACACTCACCACCTGTTCGTCGACTACAAAGCAGCTTTCGATAGCCCAATAAGGGATCGCGTATATGCCGCAATGTCTGAGCTCGGTATCCCTGCGAAGCTGATAAGGCTTTGCAGAATGACGTTGAGTAATTCCTGCAGCTCCGTCAAGGTAGGAAGGGACCTCTCCGAGCCTTTTGATACCGTGCGAGGTTTCAGACAAGGCGACCCCTTATCTTGCGACCTCTTCAACTTCGTCATGGAGAGCGTTCTGCGGAAGGCCGGCGTACATCGCACTGGCACTATCTTCTACAAGAGTGTCCAGCTCCTTGCGTACGCCGACGACATCGACGTCATTGGGCGTACCAAGCGAACGGGAGTCTGCGAAAATGGGTGTGGCGGTAAATGAGGGCAAAACGAAGTATATGCTGTCGACAAGTAGGGACGTGCGGCGGCTTGGGTCCCAGATTACGGCCGACAGCTATTCGATGTTGTCAAGGAATTCATCTACGTTGGCACCGCCGTTACCACCGACAACGATGTCAGCCTGGAGATCAATCGCAGAATAACTCTTGCCAACAGGTGCTATTTCGGTCTCAATAGGCAATTGAGTAGTGGAGACCTCTCTCGCGCGACAAAACTATCACTCTACTAGGCACTCATCCCCTCAGTGCTTCTTTACGACGCGGAAGCCTGGACCGTGTCGCTAACTGATGCAGCTGCCTTGGGAGTTTTCGAGAGGAAAGTACTGCGCAAGATCTTTGATCCTATTCGAGTTGGCGATGACTACCGCATCCGCACCAACCAGGAGCTGTATGAGCTCTCCAGCGACATGGACGTTGTTCAACGTATCAACATCCAGCGGCTTCGCTGGCTCGAACATGTCGTTAGGATGGACGAGGATGCTCCAGCTAGACGTGTGTTCGATGCGGTAGTCAGCGGCCGTCGGCGGAGAGGACGACTGTGTTTGCGTTGGAAAGACCAAGTGGAAGGGGCCCTGTCTTCGCTCGGTGTGACCAACTGGAGAAGGCGCGCGCAATGCAGAGGCGCCTGGAGTGATGTTTTAAGGCAGGCCGTAATGCGGTAATCGGGTTGTTATGGCCACATAAGGAGAAGAAGAAGTAATTAATGTGGATACATACGGTGATGATGGGTAAATAATCCAAGAAGTTGTAATTGGTTTGATTTGCAAAATATGTTCATTTTGACTGATATTTTGCAAATTCTGACAACAATAACTCTTAGCCATACCTTGAATATGTCACAATTCAGATAAAAGCCTGATTGACTGGTACGTTTCAGATTAGACCAAAAAACTGTCAAAGCCTTCGATTCTAAGATCCTTTTAAACGTTGCCTTCTTACAGTGAATACTATAACAATACCAGAAAGAAGCTCAGGTTGACCATAATTCTCATTTTAAATGTAATTCGCATATCCTTGGTGGTATTTCCAAGCGTTTACATCGATTTGGATTGGTTTTAGTAGATATCGTACGTTTAGTTTCAATTGTTTTCACCTATAAAAAAAATTGCATATTATTTACAACAATATATATAAAAGATATAGTTACATATTAATATACGAACATATATATATATGTTCGTATATTAATATGTAACTATATCTTTTTATATATATTGTTGTAAATAATTATATTATATTATACATACGATGATGATGGTGTAAGTAATCCAACAAATTATAATTGACTTGATTTGGAAACAATTTTCATATTGATTGCTATTATAGAAATAATGGCAACGAGCATTCTCATCCTTTCCACATATTAGACAGCAGCTTGTCGCTTCTTTTAATTCGGATTTGTCCAAAAACGTTGCCTCCAGATAATAGAGTTAAATGACAATGCCTGAAAGAGGCCTACGTATATGTTATAATACTCAAAACAAAATTTAATTCACATATGCCCGATGGGGTCTTTCAGACTTTAAATCATAGTGGATTGGCTCTGGCAGACATCGCGCTTTTAGTTTCCATTGTATTCACCTTGAAAGAAACTTTTATTATGTTTTACAATAATATATATAGTATAGTAAACAATATACATACATGATGATGAAGTAACTAATCCAAAAAGTTTTAATTGGTTTCATTTGCAAAATAACAATACCAGAAAGATGCCAATGTTTATGGTAAAATGCTCATTTCAAATTTAATTCACATATCTCCGATGGGGTCTTCCGGACTCTAAATCGTACTTGATTGGCTTTGGCAGACATCGCGCTTTAAATTTTAATTGTATTTTCCTTGAAGAAACTTTAATTTTCCGTACTATAATATATATAATATAGTAATTCACACAATTACATACGTGATGATGGGGTAACTAATCCAATATATGCCGCTAATGTGGCAGAAGATGTATCGAATTGTACGATTCGGATTTGTCCAAAGGGCTGTCCTGCTTGTCGATAATCAATAATAATGATCATGGCGAATTTCCATAGGTTTGAACATTGTTGCCTCTCCATAATGGAGTTATATAACAATACCAGAAAGATGCTCAGCTTTTTGGTATAGTCGTAATTCACATACTTTGTGTACTTCGCGGTATCTTTTCGAGTGCAAATCCTAATAGACGAGCTCTGTCAGACATCGCACTTTTTGTTTCCATAGTATAAACCTAGAAAGAAATTTTTATATTGCACATAATATTCTGATTAATTTAGATACATACTGTGATGATGGATAAAGTGATCCAAGAAGTTATAGTTGGCTTTATTTGCAAGCTATTTTCGTATTGGTTACGATTGGCAACGACCATTATCTTCCATATCTTAAACATGCCACAAATAAAGCTTGAGACGAATCTGCCTTAACGATTCGGATTTGTCCAAAAACCTGCTCGATTTATTGATTGTGATCATGGGGCTTTTCAAAGTCTTGTAAATTGTTGCCTTCCCTCGTTGAATAACAAGACCATCAAGAGGCTTATGTTTATAGCATAGTCGTATTTGATAATTATTATCCTTATAAATTTAATTCACATATAATTCGAGGTATCTTCCTGACTCTAAATCGTACTGGATTGGCTATGGCAGACATCGCGCTTTTAGTTTCCATTGTATTCACCTAGAATTAAACTTTTATATTGTATTGAATAAAGTGATCCAAGATGTTATAATTGGCTATATTTGCAAGCTATTTTCATACTGATTGGGATTGGCAACGCCCATTATCCTCCATTTCTTAAAGATGCCAGATATAGGGCTTGGGGTAAATCTGTTTTAACGATTCGGATTTGTCCAAAGGGTTGCCACTGCTTATGGATTATTGTGATCAAAGGCTTGTAATGTGTTCTCCCAAATAATGGAGTTTAATAACAATACGATAAAGAGTATCATGTCCATGGCAAGCTCGTATTTGCTACAATTCTCCTTAAAAATGGTATCCGTATATTCTTGCTTGCATTGTCCGCAGTTCCGAACTCATTGCGGCAGACATCTCACTTTTACATTCAATTTTTTACACCTAAGGAGAAACTTGCATTAAAAATACAGAAAAAAAAACATAATATAGTTAATAATATACATACATACGGTACTAAAGGGCTAACTAATCCAAGAAGTTATAATTGGATTGATTAGCAAATTATTTTTAAACTGCTTGCTATTGCACAACGATTGGCAAGGACGATTGTCTTTTATGCCTCAAACAAGCCACAATTAAGAATTCTGTAGATTAAACGATTCGGGATTGTCAAAACGGCTGCTCAGCATATTTCTGAGCTCTGTTAGACATCGTACTTTTGGTTTCTATATTTTACATAATACAGTGATTAATATAGATACATATTGATTCCCTCATGATGATGAGGGAAACTTATCCAAAAATATAATATATATTCACATAGGTTGCTATTGCGACCATTATCATTATCTTCCATTCGTTAAACATGCCACAAATAAAGCTTAAGACGAATCTGCTTTAACGATCTGGATTTGTCCAAAAACCTGCTAGGTTTATTGATTATTGCGATTATGTGGGCTTTCCAAAGGAACGTAAATTGTTGCATTTTCTCGTTTAATAAGAAGACCAGAAGGATGATCTGATTTATGTCATAGATGTAGTTACTATAATTCTTCCCACTGTCCTACTGTCTTAGGCCTGGCAGACATCACGCTTTTGGTTTCAACTGTAAATGAACATGCAGGTTGCATACATTACTATATATAATATACATACATAGATATAAATATATTCTACTTACATATGGTGATGAAAGTGTAAGTAATCCAAAAAGTTTCATATCAACAGCTAAGTATTCACGAATATTTTTCTCAAAATGAGCGAAAAGTTTGTTGGTGTCTAGTTTTTATGGAATCCGTTCAATTTAATTGGTTCTATCCCAACTCCATTGCTTCCTTAATGTTCGGTTTGTCCAAGCGCCAGTGCTTTAGTGAGTGATCCATGCCGCTGGACATAATTCGATCGCCACGCAAATCAAAGTCAATAGAGAGCACTTCATCACGGTGGCCTTCAACACCACCAAAAACTGCAACGCAAACATCTGTCTGTATGTTCCAAAGACGCAATAAATGATCCTTGCTACCGGATAGGAGCAGTTGTGGTAGAACTGGGTGAAATTTAAGCTCGTTGATGGCGTGACCATGGTCAATATAGTTCTTGGAACATTGATGTTTCAGTGGATTTAATATGCGTATGACGCCTCTATATCCCGCTGCTGCTAACACAGGACCGCCAGAGATTGTATCGTAAGACCAAGCGCATGTATAGAAACTCTCGTCAATATATGGGTCTGCATAGACCTGCAGCAGTCGTATACCGTCAGCTGACTCGTCGCATTGCTTAATGCACTCGTAGATTGAGACACGGTCTCACGGTTGTGGTCTTCCCGTACATGAGACACGGTTGAGGTCTTCCCGTACATGAGAGCTATATTTATACAGAGGTTGCACAAGCTTTGGAGCCTTAACTCGACGAGAAAGCTTGCTCAGCTTACGCGTGTTTGGCGATTTACTGCGAGTAGTTGTCGTTGTTGTACTAAAGCAGCTGGCAGCGTCATCCCGATCAAGCGAAGCGGTTTCATTGTCGTCCAAATAATTTTTTTCCAAGCCGCTAAAACTTTCTAGCAGTCCAGGCAGTACATCAGCACTTTGGTTAGTAGTTGCTCCGTTAATTGAGAGATCTTCTTTGATTGTATCATTTGTTTCATTTTCTTTGGAACTTTTTTCCGTCATAGCCTATTTGACCAGCCAGCTTCTGGCTTTTTGTTTATTTCATTATAATATATAATGTACACCTTTACGATAATGATCGGGCAACCAATGCACGCACAATTTTATAATTGGCTTGATTTGCAAATCATTTTCATATTGTACAAAGACAGACAACGGGCATTCTGTTCCACTTCTTATGGCAGGAAACTGATCATATAAACAAATTCGTATTCATTTTGAGTGCTAAAGGATTGCCACGCTCCGCCTTTGGTGCTTGGAGCAGCTCTACGCCTTTTCAATGCACGCCACCTCAGATAAGCAACGCGTTGGCGTTGCTGCAATTTCTCTGGCTATGCCACCAGTTTTTCACTTTTCCTTTGTTGATAATATTTTTTTTGTTGCTGTTCTGTTGTTCAATTCGTTTTTCCTTCTTAACATAATGTGCCACCAAATATTTAGACACTTTCCGTAGCGTTAGCCATATTTACAGCCAATTGTAATTTGAAAATTATTCTTTTGCCGCAGCAATGTATTTTTGATAACATAGAAATATAATATATCGATATATATATATATGTACATCGATAAGCATCGATATATGTGCATATATATGAATTCGCCGTTGGGTTCATGTATCGACTTGCGTTCCTGCACAATGCAGAGCTGCCAACTTGCTGAATATTACAGGCAGTTAGCAGCTGCTTCATTATGTCTTACATATTTTGGGAGCATGCAATAATTTTATTTGTATTTTTTAAAGTGTGTAATTAACAAATATTTAATATATTTATATTGCGAGTAATAAATTCAGGTATAACAATATTTAATTTTATTAATTCCCTATATAAAATACATTTATCTCATATAGAAAACCGCAAATGCAAATATTAAAATAATCCGCGCGAGGAAGTCACAAGCTGTGTCATTGAAAAAGCCCAAGAGCGGTGGAGTTTGAGCATAGGAAACCCTCAGCAAGTGCCTCTTCAAGAGTCCAACCTGTGAAGTGTGAAGCTGTGAAGTGGACCCGCAATGTTGAATAATTTCAGGCGTCTTTCCAAATAAGAAATACAGCAAAATATTTCCAGCGCTGAAGCAGTTGCACAAAAAACTTGCAGACTTCAAGTAGTTAGTGGCCACAAGAGATCCGCAGTGAATTTGCTCAGACGCCTTCGCTAGATGTGTTCAGCACTGCAGCTAATGCACACATGACATCCAGACTCCACATAGTGTAGCTATTTGTTCCGGATCAGGCTGAGCAGTGGAACATCGATATTGATCAATATTTTCAGGCGTCTCTACACATCTGAAATATTGCAAAATATTTTCAGCGCTGCAGCTATTACACAAAAAACTTCTAGACCTTACCTTGTGCAGCAGCTATTGGAGATACTCAGTGAGGGTATTTGCCAGCGGCCAACCGAACTGGTTACAAAGGCTCTTTTGTTCCAGTTCAGGCCAAACAGTTCCACGCACCTTTTATGGCAGAAATACTGAAAAACGTATCCAGCGCTGAAGCTAATGCACACAATGCTTCCAACCTTCATAAAGTGCAACAGTCATTGGAGATCTACAGCAAATGCATCTGCAAGCGACCAATCGAGCTGGGGACAAAGGCCCATTTGTCCCGGCTCCGGATCAGCAGTAATTCGTCTATGGTGACACATAGTTTCTGGCGTCTTTCCATAGCAGAAACACAGCAAAACGTACGAAGCGCTGAAGCTAGTGCACTCAAATGTTCCAGATTTCAGATTGTGCATCAGGAAAAGCAGTGTCTTAACCCATATTTTGTTGCCTGCAGCAGCCATTGGAGACCCTCATCGAATACATCCGCTCTTCAATGCTGACACATAGTTTCTGCCGCCTTTCCACAGCAAAAACACTCAAGACGTTCCAAAAGCTGATGCTATTGCACAACGAACAACTGTCGGTTAAAAGGCTCTTGTTATCTTTTCCAAGAGCTCTCATTTTTGGGCTTCCCAGAGTCCACTAATGCAGAAGGTGATTGCATTCGAGGAAAAAAAGACCAAAGGCGAGACCGAGAAACCGCAGCTTAAGCTTAAGCTTAGGGGTAAGACCCTAGAATTTTCTCGCACGGATTAAAATTTTTAATTTGTATACATTTAAAACCAAAATTTAATAATAATGTAATAATATATTACAAAATTTCTCTGTTAAATAAACTTCAAAATTTGATACAGTATTATATGTATATATATTATGTTTATGCGTTGTTATAAAGTTGAGTTATTTGGAAGTAACAAAGATTGTGAATTGCGAAATGTAATGGAAGTCTTGCAGAATCTGCTCGTTACGCCTGCTGCGGATTTATGGGCACAGGGTTGCATTATATATCAGATGATAGCAGGTTTCATGCCATTTCGTGGGCGTAATGAAAATGTCATCTTTAGGCAGATACTTTCCTATCAGCTGAGCTGTCCATCTGGCTTTAACAAGCATGCCAAGGATCTGGTAAAAAATTTGCTGCAGAAATATCCATCGCATAGACTAGACGCACAGTATGAATTTGGTTATTATGAAAGCATACGCGAACATCCTTTCTTTAACGGCATTGCTTGGGAGCAACTGCGTACAATAACGCCGACGCCCATGTGTGCAGCGGGAAACGACAGCAAGGACGAGGACTAAGCAAGCAGCCCAGTGCCTAGTGATTTGAAAGCAGGGCTGCCTAATCTACAGATCAGCAACTTGCTAGCCAAGGAACTAGGCATGGGCAATAAAAAATGCCTAAAGCAAGAGGAGACTGAGCATACGCCAGCTAAGCCAGCACATCCCTTTCAACCAAACGAACAGGATAAAAAGCGTCGTCGGCCACGAATATGTGGCATACATTCTCTGAAAACGAGATAATACCTAAGAAGGGCATCGTCCACAAGGATCGCCACTTTTTTGCACGTAAACTCATGTTGCTGTTTACAACTGGACCACGTCTCATATACATTGATCCTGTGAATATGAATAAAAAAGGCGAAATATCCTGGAGTCGTGAGCTACGCGTCGAGCCCAAGAATTTTAAGCTGGAAGACCCGGAGGCTTACGTTCTAGACTGGGTGAAAGGCATTAACACCATGCGTGAACTAACCTACGGCCTAGATGATGCCGAGCCACAGTCATTGTCCAACCTGAAACCATTGGTGACGCCCACGCCCAGTCGTTGGTCAGGTGGCAATCTGGAGCTCCATGGGCAGGTTCAACGTATAATTTATATTCATACCCAGTACCGTATGGTACAAAGGGTATATTAAGTTGGTGCAAGCCGAAAATTTATGTAACATACAGAAGCAGACGTCGGAGACACCCCAAAGTTACTTAAAATATGATCAGGATGAATAGAGAAGTCGATATACCCATGTCCGTCTGTCCGTCCGTCCGTCCGTCCGTATGTCCGTTTGAACACCGAGATCTCAAAGATGGTAAGAGCTAGAGTAACCAAACTTTCACATTAGTTCCCATATTATTTCGTAGGAGACAAGTTTATTTTATTTTTTTGATATCGGGGATAAATTATATAGCCCCCATTAGGGTGTTTGAGACGACCTCGAAAAAAAAAGGTTTCAGATGGATAATTGCATTGTTCATGAAGATATCGTAACCAAATTTGGTATTCAAAAGTCTTTTTCCCAATCACTGTACCAAATTTCATCAAAATCGGTTGACTATATCATATAGCTCCCATAGGACCGATTGGCCAAAATAACTTTTTTAAATTAAAATTCGCTGTATTTCGTTTTTTAATAAAGATATCGTAACTAGATTTGGCGTTTGGGAATTCTTTAGAGCACTTAAGCAATGTACCAAATTTGAACAAAATCGGTTGGCTATATGAGCTCCAAAGGGCCGATCTTCCAAAAAATCGATTTTTTAACAAAATTTGTTGTGTTTCGTTTGTTTGTTAAGATATTGGGACCAAATTTGACATTCGTGAGTATTTTATAGTTCCTAAGCACTGTACTTAATTTAATTTAAATCGGTTGACTAGTTCATATAGCTCCCATAGAACCAATCGGTCCAAAAACACGTTTTTTATACAAAATTCGATGTGTTTCGTTTGTTTGTAAAGATATTTGTACTAAATTCGGCATTCAGATCTTTTTTAAGGTATTTAAGAACTGTGTCAAATTTTATTGAAATCGGTGGATTATATCATATAGCTCCCATAGGACCGATCGGCCAAAATAACTTTTTTAAAGAAAAATTCGCTATATTTCGTTTTTTAATAAAGATATCGTAACCAGATTTGGCGTTTAGAAATTTTTTAGACCACTTAAGCAATGTGCCAAATTTGAACAAAATCGGTTGACTATATCATATAGCTCCCATAGTTCCGATCTACCAAAAAATCGATTTTTTAACAAAATTTGTGGTGTTTCGTTTGTTTGTTAAGATATTGGGACCAAATTTGACATTCGTGAGTATTTTATAGTTCCTAAGCACTGTACTAAATTTCATCCAAATCGGTTGACTAGATCATATAGCTCCCATAGGACCAATCGGTCCAAAAAAACGTTTTTTATACAAAATCCGTTGTGTTTCATTTGTTTGTAAAGATATTTGAACTAAATTCTGCATTTAGATCTTTTTTAAGGTATTTAAGCACTGTGTCAAATTTTATTGAAATCGGTTGACTGTACCATATAGCTCCCATAGGAACGATCGCTCAAAATGAACATTTTTGCTTAAAAATTCTTCTGTTTTTGGTTTTTTGTGAATAAATTGGACTTTATTACAAGCTAGTGGTACAGGGTATCCAAAAGTCGTCCGCGCCCGACTTTTCGTACGCCATTTTTTTTCTATGTCTATAGACACAGCAAATCGAGTCTTTCAGAAGATTTTCCTATTTTTAAAAAACTTTTTCAATGCCATTTCATTAGGCATTCATTCAATTCAATGCATTATTCAAATTTTTTTTCAAAAATAAAATTGTATTCATTTAAAAACTGCAGAAACAACATCAACAAAAAAGTATTTAATTTTTTTTGTTTTTATAATTAAGTAAAAAAAAATGTCTCCTGTTGCAGAGCGAAAATGGATTCGCTTTCCCGAAGTTTTCGCTTCATCTTTTGCTGAAACAAAATGGATGTCAAGCGTACACGATCCTTTAACTTCACCTTCTGCTGATATAAGACGGATATCCAGTTTACGCGGATTTTTAGCTTTACGTTTTGATGATTTTGGGATTTTTTAGCTTCACCTTCTGTTGTAGTGGCTCTTATTTGTGTCACCATCTATATAGTTTATAAGAAGTTCCGACACAGTTATCCCACCTATTATGACGAACAACAGGAACTTTATTTAACCGTAACTTAGCTTGCAGAGTATTATCCAATTCCAAGCGTGCTGATAATGCTGATGAGTTGCTTTTGAAGGCATAGTTTTTAAGGTCTCCAATGCGCCGCATGATTTTGGACCGGATGGACGCTTCAAGACGCTCACCGGCAATCCTATTGACGAATTAATCAAAAGTCTTTACCCAACTGATTTCACAAAAAGATTGGTACTTACAGAGGCGTGGGGTAAAATTTTTAAATGCTCATTTCCTCCAGTGGGTATGCTGGTAATGGAGGAAACACAGCAGATCGATAAAGCTGAAGATGCGTGTGGAGATCGCGTTTATAATACGCCGAATAGATATAAATTTATTTTACACTTATTAAACAAAATAGACGTAACTAGAATTGAAGCACATGACTCAAGAACCCTAAACAATTTAGACAATAAAACCAAAAATTATGAAATAAAATGTTTCCGATAAAATTTAAATTGAAAATGACAAATTTGACATGATTTGCTCGGAGTTCTATCTACCTAAAAAAATCGTTGTATCGAATTGAAATTTTGGCACAATAGAGCTAATTCAAGCCCTGAAAGATACAACTTTTAATAAAATTAAAATAAAGCTAAATACCCTCGCGACAACTCTTCATAATTTAGAATCTTTAGCCATTGAGATCATGCAACTAAACATATTTAGACATTTTTATTTTTAAAATGTACTCTTATCAATATATATATATATAAAAAACATAAGTTTCACGTGTTACGGATGTTCTCATGAACGCGTCTATGAATTTCAAATCTGATTTTTGCGTGTGTTAGAGGTTGTCAATTCGCAGGTTTTTTGGAATAAATGCAACGAATCAAATTAATTATCAATCTATTCGTACTGCCAAGGATCGTGAAGATCGCCATGAACGTCAAAGAATTCGGTTAAGACAGAATCGAGCTGCAAACTAATCTAAAAATCTTATTTTTTTTCCAGATAAGAGTCTTACGATGTTTATTCACTTTAAGAGTATTCAAAAAGTTTGGGCAGGACAACGTCTGCCGGGCCCACTAGTAATGTATAATATTGACCGACGAGCACTTTTCGAAAGTGATTAGAAAATTTTGGCTCACCCATAAAGTACAATTGAACTGAAAACATTTTCGTGTCACGATTTATTACGACGTCCGAAATGGTAGGATTTTTGAAAAAATTATTATCAAATCAGATTCTGAGTCTTTTTTCAGAGTCATTAAAAATGTTGGGGAATAAAATTCGAATGCTGATGCTGCTTAAAAAGTCTCTAACAAAATGGTTAGTATTGAAAAATGGAACTCGTATGCCGATTAGCAATTCCTTTGTGATAGTACCGACTTTGCTGAGAAGAGTTTTAGGAAGATGATGAAGCGAATGACGTCACAAATTTTAGAAATCTATATTCGTATGCAATAAGGGAATTTAAAAAATGTGCTCAGTTGAAACTTTTATTTTTAAACTTTAAGCATACAGCTTAAAAATAAATAAATAAATAAAAATTTGTTAAATATAAAGAAGAGAATACTTAAGTGCCATGACTTAGTCAGCTTAAGATTTAAAAATTTAAAAAAGGAATTAATTACAAAAAGATATTTTTCCAAATATAAATAGTATTATGGGATGTAAAAATATAAAACCGACGTTTTTTCTCATGATTTGAGGCTTTATTGTAAAAAACTCGCTACATATTCATTCTTTAAAATAGTTTCCATTGTTTGTCACAACTTTTTCCCATCTTTTTGGCAGCTAGCTCGTCGGAAAAATTGTTTATCTTTTGACGCGATCCACAAATCGATCCAATTTTTGGCTTCTTCGAAAGAACGAAAGTGCTGTTCGGCCAGGTCATGCGTCATTAATCGGTATAAGTAAAGATCAGAAGGGGCGTTGTCAGGAGAGTAAGGCGGGTGGGGTAGGATATCCCATTTCAAAGTTTCCAGGTATTGACAGTAGCATATGGTGAAACTGTTCCGAGTAAAAAAATGTTTACAAGTGGTACAAATTCTTCCAAGATGGCCGGGAAGCTGCCAATGACGAGCCTCGCTCTTGACGCCCAAGCACGTCAACAACTGATGAAAACGTTCAAGCAGTGAAGAAAATTGTTTTGGAAAATCGTCGAATCACTATCGGAGAAGTTGCTGAGGACATCGGTATATCGCTTGGCTCGTGCCATGCAAATTTTTCTAACGTTTTGGGCATGAGACGTGTGTCAGCGAAGTTTGTTCCGAAATTGCTAAATTTTGATCAAAAGAACCGACGCATGAGCCGTTGAATGACGTCAACGTCGACCCAGATTTACTCCAAAAGGGTCATAACTGGTGACGAATCATGGGTATATGGTTATGATATCGAAACCAAAGCCCAATCGTCCCAATGGAAGCGGTCAGAAGAGCCAAGACCGAAAAAAACACGCTAAGTTCGATCAAATGTCAAAGTTTTGCTCACTGTTTTCTTCGATTAGCATGGCGTGGTGCATCAGGAGTTTTTACCATATGGTCGTACGGTCAATAAACAGCCGCTTGCGAGAAGCAATACGTAGAAAACGTCCAGAATTGTGGAAAAACAATTCATGGCTTGCATCACGATAATGCCCATGCTTCTTTGCTTGTGAGAGATTTTTTTAGCCAAAAACAACACCACAATCATGCCTCAGCCACCATATTCACCGGATTTAGCCCCATGTGACTTTTTCTTGTTCCCAAAACTAAAGAGATCTATGAAAGGACGGAGATTTGCAACGATTGAAGAGATAAAGACTGCATCGCTGGAAGAGCTCAAGGCTATACCGAAAAGTGCTTATGAGAAGTGCTTTGAGGATTGGAATTGAAGTGTATTGTATCTAAGGGGATTACTTTGAAGGGGACAACATAAATATTGATGAATAAGTAAAAATTTTTTCTTAAAAATACAAAGTCACCTTACTTTTTGAACACACCTCGTATGTGTATTTTTTGCAAGTGCAATATTTGTTGATGTTGTTTTTGTTATTATATGATACCATTGCTGTTTTTGTTGTTGTTCTGGCACCTTAATAGAACCTAATACCCTTAATAGAACCATAGTTAGGTACATATTAAACTCTCTTAGACCAAAAAGAGCTCTTTTTTTTGTCTTATTACCTTTGGTTGCATGTTCATTAAGCCTGTCTTATATGCTCGTCAATATGAGTTTCCCAAAATGAATACTAATATTTTCCACATGCACTTTTCATTTAACCCCCCTGGACGCTGATGGACCTTCATCTTGATGCTTCCTTCTGTTAGGCTAACAGCAAAGCCTCAGGAGTCAATAAATTCAGAACGAATAATTTTTAAAATTACAAAATATTTATGATACTATTGTAGTTTTTGTCGTTGTCCTGGCACCTTAATAGAACCTAATACCCTTAAAAGAACCAAAATTAGGTACATATTAAACTCTCTTGGACCAAGAGAGATTTGATTGATATTCTTTTTTTTTTTTTTTGTTTTATTACCTTTGGTAAGATTAGGCCCATTTTAGAAGTCTCTGCAAAAATTGTCTCATGATTCCCTTTCGAGTGCGACAACAATTTAAGCCCCAACCCAAAGAAGCCGCACATGGGGTTTTAAAATTTTTACAAGATGTGGAAAGTATTGTATAATATATGTCTTCGCCATGTACATACGTATGAGAAGGAATTTGCCCTAATTATGGTTTGGGCATTTCGTCTGATATAGTTATTCACATGGTAAAGGATATAGCAGCACATCGGAGCTTTGAAGTATTTTTCGATAATTGGTTCACATCGCTACATTTGTTAAAAGCTTTAAAAAAAAAGGAATTTCGGCAACTGGAACAGTTTGTAGCAACCGTTTGGGAAACTGTAATTTGGACTCTGAAGCTAAATTTAAGAAAAAAGATCGTGTCTCATTTAAATAAAAGTGGGCTAAGTCATCTATTCAAACCAAAAGGAATATATTTTGAATGTTGCTTTTTTTTTACAAAAAAAGTTATCTAATGATTACGAAATATTACAATTTATTTTAATTTGCTAACGACGACGGCGTGGAGATCCCACTGCCCAGCCATGACGAGGTCAGGGTCGCAATACAGCGACTCAAAAACAACAAAGCCGCCGGCCCTGATGGCCTTCCTGCTGAGTTGTTTAATGCCGGAGGCGATGAGCTGGTCGGGTGCATGCACCGGCTCATTTGCAGAATATGGCTGGAGGAAGCTATGCCCAGCGATTGGAACCTCAGTGCCCTCTGTCCAGTCCTGAAAAAGGGAGACCCCACTATCTGCGCCAACAACAGGGGTATAAGCCTTCTCCCTATCGCATATAAGGTCCTTACGAGCGTACTGTGTGAAAGACTGAAGCCACTCGCCAAGGCACTGATTGGACCTTATCAGTGCGGCTTCAGACCTGGCAAGTCCACCGTCGACCAGAATTCACACTGCGCCAAATCCTGGAAAAGACCCACGAACATCAAGTCGACACTTACCACCTGTTCGTCGACTACAAAGCAGCTTTCGATAGCCCAATAAGGGATCGCGTATATGCCGCAATGTCTGAGCTCGGTATCCCTGCGAAGCTGATAAGGCTTTGCAGAATGACGTTGAGTAATTCCTGCAGCTCCGTCAAGGTAGGAAGGGACCTCTCCGAGCCTTTTGATACCGTGCGAGGTTTCAGACAAGGCGACCCCTTATCATGCGACTTCTTCAACTTCGTCATGGAGAGCGTTCCGACGACATCGACATCATTGGGCGTACCAAGCGAGATGTCACCGTGGCCTACAGTGCTATCGAACGGAAGTCTGCGAAAATGGGTCTGGCGGTAAATGAGGGCAAAACGAAGTATATGCTGTCGACAAGTAGGGACGTGCGGCGGCATGGGTCCCAGATTACGGCCGACAGCTATACTTTCGATGTTGTCAAGGAATTCATCTACCTTGGCACCGCCGTTACCACCGACAACGATGTCAGCCTGGAGATCAAGCGCAGAATCACTCTTGCCAACAGGTATATCGGTCTCAATAGGCAATTGAGTAGTAGAGACCTCTCTCGCGCAACAAAACTATCACTCTACAAGGCACTCATCCTTCCAGTGCTTCTTTACGGCGCGGGAGCCTGGACCGTGTCGCTAACTGATGCAGCTGCCTTGGGAGTTTCCGTGAGGAAAGTACTGCGCAAGATCTTTGGTCCTATTCGAGTTGACGATGACTACCGCATCCGCACCAACCAGGAGCTGTATGAGCTCTTCAACGACATGGACGTTGCTCAGCGTATCAACATCCAGCGGCTTCGCTGGCTCGGACATGTCGTTAGGATGGACGAGGATGCTCCAGCTAGTCGTGTGTTCCATGCGGTAGTCAGCGGCCGTTGGCGGAGAGGACGACCGTGTTTGCGTTGGAAAGACCAAGTGGACGGGGCCCTGTCTTCGCTCGGTGTGGCCAAATGGAGAAGGCGCGCGCAATGCAGAGGCGCCTGGAGAGATGTTTTAAGGCAGGCCGTAGTCCGGTAATCGGGTTGTTATGGCCACATAAGAAGAAGAATGAAACATTCATATTATACATAATACAATGATTAATAAAGATATGATATAAGGGAAACTTATCCAAAAATGTTTAATCGGCTTGATTTATATATTATTTTTATATAGGTTGCTATTGAGAGCATTACCATTATCTTCCATTCGTTAAACATGCCACAAATAAAGCTTAAGACGAATCTGCTTTAACGATCTGGATTTGTCCAAAAACCTGCTAGGTTTATTGATTATTGCGATTATGTGGGCTTTCCAAAGGAAGACCAGAAGGAAGATCTGGTTTATGTCATAGATGTATTTAATATAATTCTTCCCACTGTCTTGGGCCTGGCAGACATCACGCCTTTGGTTTCAACTGTAAATTAACATGCAGGTTGCATACATTACTATACATAATATACATACATAGATATAAATATATTCTACTTACATATGGTGATGAAAGTGTAAGTAATCCAAAAAGTTTCATATTGTAAAAAGTCTGACAAAGTAAGGCAGGAGATTGATCCTTTCGTACGATTTGGATTTGGAAAGTGTTGCCTTCCTGTGCTGGAGTTGATGGTATTTTCTTGAGTTTATACATACCACGCTTTCGGTTTCAACTACTTCAAGCCAGAAATAAATTTGTTTGCCATTCTCCTTTATTCCTTTAACTCGTTGAGGATTATGGGGTCTCTTAATGTACACATTTACGATAATTATGGGGCAACCAATGCACAATTTTATAATTGGCTTGATTTGCAAATCATTTTCATATTGTACAAAGACAGACAACGGGCATTCTGCTCCAATTCTTAAATATGTCATTATGGCAGGAAACTGATCATATAAACAAATTCGTATTCATTTTGAGTGCTAAAGGATTGCCACGCTCCGCCTTTGGTGCTTGGATCAGCTCTACGCCTTTTCGATGCACGCCACCTTCAGATAAGCAACGCATTGGCGTTGCAACGCAGCAATTGCTGCAATTTCTCTGGCTATGCAACCAGTTTTTTGCTTTTCCTTTGTTGATAATATTGTTTTTGTTGCTGTTCTGTTGTTCAATTCGTTTTTCCTTCTTAACATAATGTGCCACCAAATATTTAGACGCTTTCCGTAGCGTTAGCCATATTTACAGCCAATTGTAATTTGAAAATTATTCTTTTGCCGCAGCAATGTATTTTTGATAACATAGAAATATAATATATCGATATATATATATATATGTACATCGATAAGCATCGATATATGTGCATATATGTATATGAATTCGCCGTTGGGTTCATGTATCGACTTGCGTTCCTGCACAATGCAGAGCTGCCAACTTGCTTAAACTGAGTATAACATGCAGTTAGCTGCTTCTTTATGACTTTTATATATTTTGCGAGTATGCAATAGTTTTATATATTTTTTAAAGTGTGTAATTAACAAATAAATTAAATTGCTAGTAACAAATTCAGGTATAACAATATTTAATTTTATTAATTCCACATATAAAATACATTTATCTCATATAGAAAACAGCAAATACAAATATTAAAAAAAATCCGCGCGAGGAAGTCACAAGCTGTGCCATTGAAGAAGCTCAAGAGCGGTGGAGTTTGAGCATAGGAAACCCTCAGCAAGTGCATCTGCCAGCGTCCAACCGATTTGGTGACACTAAATAATTCTTTGCTGCTCCATTTGCTGGACCCGCAATGTTGAATAATTTCAGGCGTCTTTCCGGATAAGAAATACAGCAAAATATTTCCAGCGCTGAAGCAGTTGCACAAAAAACTTGCAGACTTCAAGTAGTTAGTGGCCACAAGAGACCAGACGCCTTCGCTAGATGTGTTCAGCGCTGAAGCTAATGCACACATGACATCCAGACTCCACATAGTGTAGCTATTTGTCCGGATCAGGCTGAGCAGTGGATCTTCAATGTTGATCAATATTTTCAGGCGTCTCTACACATCTGAAATACTACAAAATATTTCCAGCGCTGCAGGTATTACATAAAAAACTTCTAGACCTTACCCTGTGCAGCAGCCATTAGAGACACTCAGTG
The DNA here is from genome assembly GCA_037043745.1 of Chymomyza amoena. Lineage (NCBI taxonomy): Eukaryota > Metazoa > Arthropoda > Insecta > Diptera > Drosophilidae > Chymomyza > Chymomyza amoena. The sequence continues at coordinate 49,118 of JBAMAX010001173.1, forward strand.
AGGGTATTTGCCAGCGGCCAACCGAACTGGTTACAAAGGCCCTTTTGTTCCAGTTCAGGCCAAACAGTGGATCTTTAACATAACGTATCCAGCGCTGAACCTTCAACCTTCCAACCTTCATAAAGTGCAACAGTCATTGGAGATCTACAGCAAATGCATCTGCAAGCGACCAATCTGGGGACAAAGGCCCATTTGTCCCGGCTCCGGATCAGCATTAATTCGTCTATGGTGACACATAGTTTCTGGCGTCTTTCCATAGCAGAAACACAGCAAGACGTACGAAGCGCTGAAGCTAGTGCACTCAAATGTTCCAGATTTCAGATTGTGCATCAGGAAAAGCAGTGTCTTAACCCATATTTTGTTGCCTGCAGCAGCCATTGGAGACCCTCATCGAATACATCCGCTAACAGCCAACCGAGCTGGTGACAAAGGCCCATTTGTTACGGCTCAGGTTAAGCAGTAGCTCTTCAATGCTGACACATAGTTTCTGCAGCAAAAACACGCAAGACGTTCCAAAAGCTGATGCTATTGCACAACCAACAACTGTCGGTTAAAAGGCTCTTGTTATCTTTTCCAAGAGCTCTCATTTTTGAGCTTCCCAGAGTCCATTAATGCAAAAGGTGATTGCGCTGGAGGAAAAACAGACCAAAGGCAAGACCGCGATGCCGCAGCTTTAGTCGTACCCCTAGAATTTTCTCGCACGGATTACAAATTTTTAATGTGTATGCATTTGAAACTTATAATCAATGTTTTAGATTTCATTTACGAAATTTCTCTGTTAAATAAACTTCAAAATTTGATATTGTATATTATTATGCTTTATTATAAAGTTGAGTTATTTGGAAGGAACAAAGATTGTGAATTGGGAAATGTAATGGAAGTCTTGCAGAATCTGCTAATTAGGCCTTCCGCAGATCATCTTTGCAAGATACTTTGCTGTCAGTTGAGCTGTCCAGCTGGCTTTAACAAGCATGCCAAGGATCTGGTTAGAGGTTTGCTGCATAGACTGATAAGAGTACATTTTAAATAATGAAGCATTAAAATAACAACATTACCCTCAAAGGAAAAGCCTGAGAAAGTTAATTAGCATAAACTTGAACTAAAAATAAAAATGTCTAAATATGTTTAGTTGCATGATCTCAATGGCTAATTAAGAAAGTAGTTTCTAAATTATGAAGAGTTGTAGCGAGGGTATTTAGCTTTATTTTAATTTTATTAAAAGTTGTATCTTTCAGGGCTTGAATTAGCTCTATTGCGTCAAAATTTCAATTCGATACAACGATTTTTTTAGGTAGATAGAACTCCGAGCAAATCATGTCAAATTTGTTATTTTCAATTTAAATTTTATCGGAAACATTTTATTTCATAATTTTTGGTATTATTGTCTAAATTGTTTAGGGTTCTTGAGTCATGTGCTGCATATAATTCTAGTTACGTCTATTTTGTTTAATAAGTGTAAAATAAATTTATATCTATTCAGCGTATTATAAACGCGATCTCCACACGCATCTTCAGCTTTATCGATCTGCTGTGTTTCCTCCATTACCAGCATACCCACTGAAGGAAATGAGCATTTAAAAATTTTACCCCACGCCTCTGTAAGTACCAATCTCTTTGTGAAATCAGTTGGATAAAGACTTTTGATTAATTCGTCAATAGGATTGCCGGTGAGCGTCTTGAAGCGTCCATCCGGTCCAAAATCATGCGGTGCATTGAAGACCTCAAGAATGATGCCTTCAAAAGCAACTCATCAGCATTATCAGCACCCAAGCGTGCTGGGTGCGTGCTGCAAGCTGAGTTACGGTTACATAAAGATCCTGTTATTCGTCATCATAGGTGGCATAACTTTTTCGGAACTTCCTAAAAACTATATAGATGGTGACACAAATAAGAGCCACTACAACAGAAGGTGAAGCTAAAAAATCCCAAAATCATCAAAACGTGAAGCTAAAAGTCCGCGTAACCTGGATATCCGGCTTATATCAGCAGAAGGTGAAGTTAAAGGATCGTGTAAGCTTGACATCCATTTTGTTGCAGCAAACGACGAAGCGAAAACTTCGCGAAGGCGAATCCATTTTCGCTCTGCAAGAGGAGACATTTTTTTTACTTAATTATAAAAACAAAAAAAATGAAATACTTTTTTGTTGATGTTGTTTCTGCAGTTTTTAAATGAATACAGTTTTATTTTTGAAAAAAAATTTGAATAATGCATTGAGTTGAAAATTTTCTGAAAGACACGATTTGCTGTGTATTCATTTCATTTCACTTGCCTCTATATAGATATAGAAAAAAAATGGCGTACGAAAAGTCGGGCGCGGACGACTTTTGGATACCCTGTACCACTAGCTTCCAATGAAATCCGGTTCCTTCACAAAAAACCAAAAACCAAAGAATTTTTAAGCAAACATTTTTTTTTTGACCGATCGTTCCTATGGGAGCTATATGATATAGTCAACCGATTTGGATTAAATTAAGTACAGTGCTTAGGAACTATAAAATACTCACGAATGTCAAATTTGGTCCCAATATCTTAAAAAACAAACGAAACACAACAAATTTTGTTAAAAAATCGATTTTTTGGTAGATCGGAACTATGGGAGCTATATGATATAGTCAACCGATTTTGTTCAAATTTGGCACATTGCTTAAGTACTCTAAAAAAATTCCAAACGCCAAATCTGGTTACGATATCTTTATTAAAAAACGAAATATACTGAATTTTTCTTTAAAAAAGTTATTTTGGCCGATCGGTCCTATGGGAGCTATATGATATAGTCAACCGATTTTGATCAAATTCGGTACAGTACTTGGGAACTATAAAAAACTTTCGAATAGCAAATTTAGTTACGATATCTTTATAAACAGACAAAATATCCAGCTAAAGCTCTTGTTTTTTTCGAAGTCGTCTGAAACATCCTAATGGGAGCTATATAATTTATACCCGATATCAAAAAAATAAAATAAACTTGTCTCCTATGGAACAATGTGGGATCTAATGTAAAAGTTTGTTTACTCTAGCTCTTACTATCTCTGAGATCTAGGCGTTCAAGCGGACAGACGGACAGACAGACAGACAGACGGACATGGGTATATCGACTTCTCTATTCACCCTGATCATACTTGAGGTAACTTTGGGGTGTCTCCGACGACTCCTTCTATATGTTACAAACATTTTCGGCTTGCACAAACTTAATATACCCTTGGTACCATACGGTACAGGGTATAAATACAACCGTCAAAAAAATTCTAACTGTCCTGTGCCAAAAGCGTGCATGAAGGGGTTAAATACTCATTATAATCTCTTATAACCTATAACCATAAGCTTGCAGGATAAACTTATCAAACGTGTTCAAAATTTTAACTCGCGATTTGCGTCTTCAAGACAACTAGCTTAAAAGTAAAAAAAAATTATCCAAGTTATTTTTTTTACGCTTTTGATGCAGTGTAATTTTTTTTTTTAAAGAAACTCAAACGTCTGACTTAACGACTATAAAACATTAACTTGATAAATGATAAAAGTGACAGGACAAATTTTGCACACATACTAAGGCGTTCCAGTGAGATGCATTTAATGGCCCGGAAGAGGAAGCAGCCACAACTCCTTGGCGAACCTTGACATAGCTTTTGTTATCTCAAAACAAAACCAAAAAAACGAAAAAGAGAAAAAGTAACACGCCTCCTAAAGCCTATTTCTAGAGCATCCCGAAATTGTCTTTAAGCTTTTCTTATTCTCCTTTTTTTCTTATGTAATCTTACACCGTTTTACAAGCATTTTCTTTCACCTTTTGCCAGACGTTACATGTCGCGGCTTGTTCCGACTATTCGACTATTTTATTCGATAACCCAAACACACGCTAGTGGCTAGCTTATTTCTACATCCTGCCTAGATGTCCTTTTGAGCGTGGGTTAGTGGTGGGCGGTTGGTCGGGGGGGTCGCCCACCCGCAGACGAGTAAAATTTATTTCTCTGCACGTTCTCCTGCCACTTACAAACGCTTTTCGGTTATTTTTAATATGAGTACGTGACTTTTTTCTAACAAAGTGTTTGCCGGTTCTGAATGTTTTTTTTTTTTTTCTTGGCCATTGTCAGGCACATGAATGGGAGCCCCTGCTGGGCAGCTGCACACACACACACACACACACACACACTCACACATACGTAAAGGCACATATATACCATTATATATATACAACTATATTTGTATTTGTATATGGATTTGTTGATACATAAGTCAAAGACTAAGGCCAGCAAAAGGGCCCGAGCAAAACTGGCCAAAACTTAAAGCCATAATCCTAATACCTGCTAGCATTAAGCACACACACGCACACACACACACACACACTATCACAAATACAAAACTTCAGTACGTAACATGCGTCATAGCCCTTGATTTGGAGAGTACTTTATTCTCGGAGTTCAACTGACATCGCTCCCATCTATTAATTGACATAACCATCGGAAGAGCTGATGAGAACTGCTGTAAGTGCAGAAAAGCGCACTCTCCGGATCAGTCGTGGATCCACAGATGAGTTTTTGAATACCTATCCCTTCCCCTAATAGTTTTAGAGCGTACTTTGATTTCCGGGGCTTAACTGTCACCTATTAATTGACATAACCATCGGTGGAGCTGATGAGAGCTGCTCTAAGTGCAGAAAAGTGCGCTCTCCGGATCAATGATGGATCTGCGGAGGGTTTTTGGATACCGACTCCTTTCCCTAATAGCTATATATAGCATACTTCGAAGTGAGAAACCCACCCTATGGGCTCATCCCACTCTCCGGATCAATCATGGATCTACGGAGGGTTTTGGATACCGACTCCTTCCCCTACTAGCTGTATATAGTATACTGCGAAGTGAGAAACCCATCCTATGGGCTCATATCCACTCTCCGGATCAATGATGGATCTACGGAGGGGTTTTTGAATACCGAACTCTTCTCCTAATAGCTATATATAGTATACTGCCAAGTGAGAAACCCGTCCTGTGGGCTCATCTCCATTTCCCTTACAAGAAGAACGTCATAACTCTAAAAAAACGCCATTTTGCAGAAAATGCACTTAAAGTTTTCATCGGCCCCATCATTTCATACAAAAGTCGTTGAAATAAATTCTCTATTCCCATCTTACACGGAAAGTATTTTTCATATCTGCAAAACAACCCATTTTTCAACTAATGACACTATTCTTGTAAATGCGCGATTTGATTTTTGTGTCTCGTGATGATTGCCCAGAATGGTTTTTAGGAACAAATTCTGGAACCTTGCCTGCTACTAAAGCTATCAGGAGCTTCGTAAAGTCAATTACAGGGAAACAGCCCGTCTAAAAGAGACTCTTAGGTGAGGTTAGGATAAGCAGGCAGCTCGACTCAGTGACAGAAGCAAAAAAAATAGGTAAAAAAGTAGGGGTGAAGTAGTTGCTTTCGTTGAAGGATGGTCGAGACTAACTTGCTCTAATTGTAAACCCTTTTGAAAGTTCCATAAGAGGGATCAGATCTCCGATGCACCAATTTATCTGACAACCCAACTCTTCAAAGTATGGCATTCCCAAATACTGTTTGGCAGACAGTCTAGATATTCTAAATATGGCAATCTCAAGAAGTTGGATATCTTCTATTTCCTCTTCATCAGCGCAAATCTTCAAAGTATGGCGATCCAAAGTAGGTACTGTATGCTTTTTTTCTTAAAGCGTAAGGCAAGATGTCTTCCGCGTCCTCCTTATCAGCGCAGCTTTGATGGCCGATACTTAGTTGCTCCCATCGCCAAGCCGATTTAAGTAATTGATAGAAAAGGCCACATTCGCTATGAACAGATTTACGAAAACCCAAATTTTCAAAGCATGGCATTCCCAAGTACTGTATACATATAGCAGGAGTTGGATGTTCTCTATATGCTCATCATCAACGCAGCCACGATGGTCGAGACTTGCTCTCATTGAAATTGATAAGAAGAAATTTTGCAGAGATCTTAGATCTACAAAGTATGGCATTCCAATGCATTGTTTTGGTTTCCTTCAAGGTCGTCAAATAACAGAAGTTGGATGTGTTAGATCACATAAGCTCCGCTGGTCGAGTCTTAATTGCTCTCATTGCTAAAAGACTTTGAGAAATTTTTAGAAAGGGCCACATTTGCCAGACAGTCCAGATCTTCAAAGTATGACATTCCCAAGTGCTGTGTGGGTTTCTCCTTAAAGCGCCAGGCAGTCACATGGTAGGAGTTGGATGTCATCTATATCCTCTTCATCAGCGCAGCCACGATAGTCGAGACTTACTTGCTCTCATTGAAATTGATAGGAAGGGCTAGATTCCTTATGGGCAGATTTGCCAGATAGTCCACATCTTCGAAGTATGGCATTCCCGAGTACTGTGTGGGTTCGCCTTAAAACGCAAGGCAGTCCACAGCACAAATTGAATGATTTCTATCTCCTTTTCATCATCTTATGTACAGAGGAGCAATCATGCTCTGGCCCACTATGTCTATAGCACAGAGCCCGCTATAACTACTATCAACTTTCTTGTACTGATTTTGTAAAGTCTTAGGGGGACTCTGCTTTGGCGCGTGTGTTTGCCAGACCCAGGCGGGTCGAGAGGGGATAGATGAAGGGAGGATTCCCCCAGGCCCGAAATTTTCTTAGGGGCCCGATGTTATTGCTGTCGTTATATCGTGAATCAAGCTAAAGATTAATACATTGGTTGGTACATTTTCTCCCGTGCCCGGATGTTCTCTCTACGGCTCTGACCAGATCCTGTACTCGGTCAGCTTTGGTTAAGCTTATCGTTGTTATTACAAATATATCAATCTGAAGTTGTCTTTCCACGTAGATAAAGCTGATCCCTGCTTGGTACTCTCGTCCGCACTCTCTCACTCTCTGGTACGGCATAGTAATACCTGAAGAATCTTTAGAAAAGGAGAGCAGCAACTCCATTTTGAGGTCCTATGCTCCAGTGGGAAACAAAAGGAACGATTAGCCCCGTCTTATGGCAAAGCTTTCTTTGGAACATGTGCGATGCAAGAGCCTTGCTAGTAGCCTGTATGCTCAATAGCTATGGATAGGTTCCTTGGAATTTCAGTTAACATTTCAAACATTTCTGCTGCTTCTCGCTTTGAATCCTTTCTCTCTCCAAGAGCATTGTAATAAGATTGTCATTGTATTTTAGAGCTGGTAAACAGTGGTATCTCTTCTCAGTTCCATCACTCATGGCTACTTGCTGGAAGGATACTGCTGTGCACAAATAGACGGCTTGGGAAGGCTTTGTGCCCAAAAAAGTTGCTGTTTCTCTTGCTGCCAGAAAATTCTTAAAGAGGAAGGGTAAGCCCATCTATTAGGTATTTGAAAAAGTTTCTTACCCTCCGGTGTGACCTCCGGATTGGTAAGATTCTTTTGGAGAATTTCTCCTGGCCGTCGCCTGTCTTGGTAAGACGGTTTTGTTGGTGGTGGCATCTTAGGAGTAGCCGGGTCTGAAGAGTTGGCAGCCAGCCCTACCTTGGACGAAGAAGCGAAACATATTTGTTCCATTTTTTCGTCCGAGGATGGGTTGGACTGCCTTCCCTCAGAATCTAGGGAAGACGGTGGGTTTGCCGTCTTGCCCTTGACGGCACAATCCGGGATGGGAAGGACACCTTCTGGTTCCTTCCTCAGCGCGCTTTGAGCTGCATTTTTCGGATTGTTATTCCCTATCGTATTTTGGCGAGTTACGTTCTCAGATTTTTGGTTTTTGTTGTTTTTGTTAGTTTTATTCATAATTTTGGTCCCACGAGAAGTCGGGAAGGAGTGAGTCACACGCGGCATAGCCCGGCTACCGCGGGAAGCCATTTATTAAAACTGGAGGTCGGCAGGTATCCAGAGTTCGCAAAGTGATGGCTGAGACCCCCTCAGCCATTCATCCCTCGGCCTTTGCTGTTCCACCTTGGATTTGAGGTAATTTTATAGAGTTTTCTTCTCTCACCCGAACTACCATTCGTCAGCACCCATGGCAGAGACATGACCTTTCCATGGGCCTGCTTCCAGCCGCCCTCACGTGGAGAGTATAGTCGCACTTCCAGAAGTGGGGACACCGACTGGCTGACGGCCTTATGGTATATATGGTATGTTTTATTATAATTTATTTTTTTATTAATCTATAATTTTTCCTTTAGCTATATACTATGCACATGGTCTATATAGTTTTAAAATATTATTAATTTAAAAAAAAAATACATTTTTGTATGCCAAAGTTTGAGTACCCATTGGTGTCAGCATTTTAAATAATAAATTTTGTCACTAATTCTTATGAGAATAATAGAATAATACTATCTAAAATAAATAAACATCTTTAAAAAAAAGGATCATAGGACGTGGCTGAACTAAAGCTATAGTTAAAATTTCCCATGATTAACTTTTAAATTCCAACCGTTGTTAAAGTGAAAAATACGTGTATAGGATAAACGATAACATTTTGACAGTTCGAAATGTTATCGAAATGTGTGCACATCACTAATGCAGTTTGCCTATAAAAGCCGCTCGCTGTAGCTCAAAGCTGTTTAGTTTTATTTCGACATTCCATCTTAAAGGTTCTAACTGATTAGCTCTCATTTTGATCTCTAATTTATTAGTTTTATTATAAATATATTATCTATTTTTCTTGTATTTCTATTTTTTATATATATCATTACCTGAAGGTTATTAGATTATACAATTTCTATGGCTTATAATTAATTTTATTGCACGAAGCTTGCTCTGTCTACAATCCTTTTATGACTTGGAATTTTATTTTATTTATTTTTATTAGAATAATATTATTATTAAACAATAGAGTAATTTGTACAATTTAGTGTTTATGAGGTTTATCCCTGTTCATCTATAACATAACAATAATTGTAAAATTAAATCTAAATAAAATACCAAAAATCATGCTGGAGGAAAAATGGCAAAAAACCCATATAAACTGATAGCTGATAAAAAAGCGGGGAGCAATTTCCCGAATATGATCGAAGTCTGATAATAAACACCTACAAAATGTGTTCAAAAAGTATCGCGAATTTTGAATTTTCGCGGGTTACGTATATTCGAATTTAGATTTTTTTGTGGCGTTATGTTGGTACTCATGTCTCTCACTTATGCCGACAAGCTCGGCCATTTTGAATGTTCACTTAATTGTTGACAGCTGCGTTGCTTGCACGTGTTTTGGCTCGTCTTCGATTTTTACCTACTCAAAGAAATGTATCAAAGAACCTGCATCAAATTTTGTGTGAAAAACGAAATTAAGTTCTCGGTGGCATTCCGAATGTTGACTGCGGCATACGGAGAAGCTACCCTGGACCGAAGCAACGTTTATCCGTGGTACAAAATGTTCTCAGAAGGCCTAGAAGATGTAAACCACGAAGAGCGTGCCGGACGCCCGAGGACTTCAACAACAGACGAAAAAATTGATGAAGTGAAGAAAATGGTATTCGTCGAATCATCGTTAGAGAAGTTGCTGAGGACCTAGACATACCGATTGGCTCGTGACATTTGATTTTTACCAATGATTTGAGCATGGGACGGGTCGTCGCGAAATTCGTAACAAAATTGCTCAATTTCGACCAAAAACAGCATCACATGAACATTGCTAATGAGATGTTGGACTCTGTCCGCGACGACCCAAATTTGCTCCAGAGAGTCATAACTGGTGACGAATCGTAGGTTTATAGTTATGACGTGGAAACCAAAGCTCAATCATCTCAATGGAAGCTGCCGCACGAACCAAGACCGAAAAAAGCGCGTCAAGTTCGGTCGAATGTGAAAGTTTTGCTGACAGTTTTCTTCCACTGCAGGGGCGTGGTGCATCATGAGTTCTTGCCACAGGGTAGAACGGTCAATAAGGAATATTACCTGCAAGCAATCCACCAGAAACGTCCGGATTTGTGGAAGAACAAAAATTGGCTTTTGCACCACGATAACGCCCCTTCTCACACATCGTTGCTTGTGCACGACTTTTTGGCCAAAAACAAGACGCTAATGATGCCGCAGCCACCGTATTCCCCAGATCTGGCCCCCTGTGACTTTTTCTTGTTCCCAAAACTGAAAAGGCCCATGATTGACGAGATAAAGACGGCAACGAAGGAGGAGCTGAACAAGAAAAGAAAAAAAAAATGATTTTTTGAAGTGCTTCGAAGATTGAAAAAACCGTTTTCACAAGTTTATAATATCTCATGGGGATTACTTAGAAGGGGACAAAATAGATATTCATGAATAAATAAATAATTTTTGTAAAAATACAAAATTCGCGATACTTTTTGAACACACCTCGTATCATGCAATTTTCGAGTAGCTTTTTCGATTGTGTCCCTAACCAGATCAACATTAGCTAGACTGTGTAATATTCGTGCTCCAAAATCCCTGGGCAAGGACTGGAAATTAAATTTATAAATAAATAAATAAATTTTGACAATATTTTATTTATTTTAGTTCGTGTAAATGAAGCCAGTTGAAGGCACTTCTGCACTGCATTATTTTTTTAAAGAGTTCTCCACCAGCTTTTGTGCAGGTATCTTACTCAAGCACCAGTTCCTGGTACTGAAGGTAAATAAATACGCACACATATACACCCTCACATAGATATACCCTCTCACAGATACACCTGCATACCAACATAACTGATAACACATTGATTCTGCTGGCAGAATTGCTTTGCTTTGCTTTGCTCTGCTTTACTTTGCATTGCAGCTTTGCATCTGCCCTTTGCTCAAAGTATCTGTAAGTTTGTTGGTATGTATCTGTGTGTGTGTGTGTATGGGTATGTGAGAGTATGTGTGGGTATGTGTGACGTATCTGCACGCACGGTTGCATCCTTGGAATGCTCATTTGCTGCGTTTTCAATGAGATACCCAAGCACAATTCTAGTGCATAGAGTACGACGTTCTCTTCTATTCCAAGAACTGCAGCAATCTTCTGCGTCTTCTATTTTTCTTTTTTTTTGGAATAGCTTTTGCAAAAGGATATATTAACTGTGCGAGAGGGCCCATATATTACCAGATTGAAATCTTTCAGGCGGAATCAATTAAGCCAAGTCGAAAATTTCGAGCAAAACCAAATTAAGTTGCTTTGAAGTTGGCCAAAAAAAAAAAATAGTTTTGGTCTTACCAAAACTTAAATGCAGCTTTACAAACAAAAGCAAAATTATGAGGGCGGGGCGGGGGCATGTCAACCAATTTGTTTTGACTGCAACGAACAGGTATTGCTTTTTGTGCATTTATTATAAAGTTTACACAAAAACTTGTCAAAAGTAGAAAAACGAACTCAAAATTGTAAACCTTGAAGCGGAAAAAAACGACAACAAAAAAAAAACGCTCCAAAATGCCAAAGGTTCAAAATTTGTGAAAATGAAAGTTGCAGAACATGACTAAAAAAAACTATTTTTAACAAAGATATTTTTTAATAATTGGTAGAAATATTTTTTTTGCTGCTGGCAGACTATTTGTATACACTGTAAAGCAGCAGTAAAGAAATCACTAAATTGGGGTGAAATGTGTAAAAAGCCTGCTTCCTGGAAAACATAATTAGGCCAACAAAAGAAATTTAAAGAGCCACAACCGTTTTCTTTATGACACTCTTAACAGTGTGACCATTTTTTTTTTAGAGATAGAAAAAACTTAAAAAGATTATTTCACTCTGAAGTCTAAAAGAATTTGTTTTTTTACCCTGTACCGTATGGTACCAAGGGTATATTAAGTTTGTGCAAGCCGAAAATGTATGTAACATATAGAAGGAAACGTTGGAGACACCCCAAAGTTACCTAAAATATGATCAGGGTGAATAGAGAAGTCGATATACACATGTCCGTCTGTCCGTCTGTCCGTCTGTCCGTCTGTCCGTCCGTCCGTCCGTCCGTCCGTCCGTGTGAACGCCTAGATCTCAGAGATGGTAAGAGCTAGAGTTACCAAACTTTCACATTAGATCCCATATTATTCCATAGGAGGCAAGTTTATTTTATTTTTTTGATATCGGGGTTAAATTATATAGCTCCCATGGGGGTGTTTGAGACGACCTCAATAAAAAAAAAGCGTTTTAGATGAATAATTCATTTGTTTATGAAGATATCGTAACCAAATTTGGTATTCAAAAGTTTTTTATAGTTCCCAATCACTGTTCCAAATTTGATCGAAATCGGTTGACTATATCATATAGCTCCCATAGGACCGATCGGTCAAAATAACTTTTTTAAAGAAAAGTTCGCTATAATTCGTTTTTTAATAAAGATATCGTAACCAGATTTGGCGCTTGGAAATTTTTTAGAGCACTTAAGCAATGTGCCAAATTTGAACAAAATCGGTTGACTATATCATATAGCTCCCATAGGTCCGATCTTCCAAAAAATCGATTTCTTAACAAAATTTGTTGTGTTTCGTTTGTTTGTTAAGATATTGAGACCAAATTTGACATTCTTAATTTTTTTGTAGTTCCTAAGCACTGTACTAAATTTAATTCAAATCGGTTGACTAGATCATATAGCTCCCATAGGACCAATCGGTCCAAAAACAAGTTTTTTATACAAAATTCGATGTGTTTTGTTTGTTTGTAAAGATATTTGAAATAAATTTGGCATTCAGAGCTTTAAGGTATTTAAGCACTGTGTCAAATTTTATTGAAATCGGTTGACTATATCATATAGCTCCCATAAGAACGATTGGTCAAAAAAAAATTTTTTTGCTTAAAAATTCTTCTGTTTTTGGTTTTTTGTGAAGGAACCGGATTTTATTGCAAGCTAGTGGTACAGGGTATCCTAAAGTCGTTCGCGATCGACTTTACATATGCAATTTTTGATACAAAATATAAATTTATTTGTTTTTTTAATACTTCTTTTTTTTAAGTCACATCTCATTTTGTGTTTTGATTTTTTTAACCCCATCTTATTTACAATAGTGCAAATTTGGAGACTATTAAAAATAATTATGACTAATTAATCTGAAACGATTAGAATTATTTGAATGTTTTATCATTGTCAAATCTAGCTAGTTTCATTTTGATTCTTTAACAAAAAATATTTAAATTTAATTTCTAGGAAATAGAGCTAGAAATTAATGCTTACGTATAATGCATACTTTCATCATTAAAAATTATTTTTCCAAATAATGTACCCAATTTGCTATCATAAAAGTTTCCAAATTTGCAAATTTTGTCATTTAAATTTTAGTTCTAGTGAATTGAGATTAACAAATTTAATAATCATAAATTTATTTCCCATTTTTTCTTAATAAAAATAAATTTTTCCGAAAATATTTTACACTTTGCAATCACAAAAATTACAGTTGAATTTTTTTTTCAAAAATTTTGTTATTTAAATTTGAGTGTTAGGGAATGGAATTAATGAATTTTCTCATTAAAAGTATTTTTCCGAACATATTTCATAAAACCAGAAAAACGCAACTCTTGTTAATATTTTCCAAAAATCCACCTACAGCAAAATGCGTACCCATAAATTAAAAATCCTTGTAATTTTTAGGTAGAAATTCCGAGCAAAACGTATTTGATTTTTTAACATTAACATTTTTCAAAGGCTGCACAAATTCTACGAAAAACTGATGAAAACTTTTAAAACTGCGCGAATTAACGCGTTAAACGTTTCTAGGTAGCCCCCATTTTGGTTTTTTTGAATATTTTTTTTAGCTTAACAGTTAACAGATTTTTTAATGGAAAAATACCCTAAAGCAGATATTTTGTGGAAAATGGCAGAAAGCACTTTACATTCGATTGCATCAAATAAATGAATGAAGGGCAGATGCGCCCTCAGGCTTTAAAAGTAAATCTATATTTTTGTTCAAGAATGTCAAGCACTTTTTTTATTCCACTGCAATAATTGAAACTGTATTGGAAACTGTAAAATTTTTTTTTATAATATCAAATTTGTAGCCAAATTAAAAAAAAAACTCAAATTGCTAAAAACACCAAAATATGTTTCATCGAGCGGAAAACAAATAAAAATTTTTTTTTTTCAAATCAATTATAGAGTTACGAACATCTGAGGGGGGAAAGGGTTTCGGTAGCAAGCATGACTGGAAAAACCTCTGCATAAGGATAAAATGTATCTTTGGTACACATTTATTGCCTTCAACCGCGAGATTCTCGAGCCATTCCTACGGTTAGACGCACTTGGCGCCTTTGACTCCGTCTATCTTTACGTTTATAGATTTTACTATTGTTGTTTTTGTTGTTACCCCTTGGTCATTGTTGTAAATGTAACTGTAACTGCCGTGCTGCCAGTACCGTTAATGCGTCATCATACCCAGTGGACCAAAAGTTGAACCCCAAACCCAGGCAAGTTCACACAAATGAACCAAAGAGCATTTTTCAGCAAACCAAAAAGGGTATTATTTAATTATTTATTTAATGTGTAAGAGGAAACTATCTTTTAAAGCTGTCCCTTTTAGCGTTACGTTATGATACGCACGATAAAAACTAGGACTTTGCTTTGATGGCTTCTCCGAATCGATATCGACAGCAAATGACTTACAACCCTGAACTCTGTGTGGGATTGGTGAGTAAGAAGTTCACAAGGGGCACTCAATTTTTGGTGGAGCTCGGTACTTAAACATCTCTCTGTTACTCTAGAGCAAAAATAAAGATGGGACTATAACAATACTCTTATGAAGCCCTATGCTCGACTGGGAGTTAAGGATAAAGCCAGAAGAAGAATGGCATACACAGTCCAACTTGCTCTTAAGGTCAGGTGTAGACTTCTACCTACAATCAATGTACAGCTGGAGCCCGGCCAAGACGTCACCCAACAGAACTGTCTCGGAAGAATCAACTGATATTGCTTCACTAAATCGATATAAGACCCCATGAGTTCAAAGAGTTCAGTTCCTCGAATAAATGCGATTTGTAAGGTCTGTGAAAATAAGGAACTTGAATATTCTGCTGGACACCTTCACTAAGGATTATGCAGTCTTTGCGTGACTCCTCCCTATGCTGGACACCAAACTTTCTTGGATGAGAAACATCGAGAATAGAATACAAGGAGCTATGGTTGCCTAAAATGCTCGTAAAAAGCTGTTCGTCAGGTGATGAACACTGCAACCGTATATTATTCACGGATTATGCACAGCCTCTGGTCAGACATATGCGTATATCTGATTAGAGCCGACTAACGACAAATCCCAACTTAACAACCTCCTAGGGGTAGAATGAGCGGCCTGGCTGAATGTCTCCAGATCTCTGGTATTAATACCTCAGCCGGGTTACTGCGGTTCTATCTCAGTTGGATTATGTACAGCCTATCGTCAGGCCGATGCGTGGATCTAGTTGAAGTCGGCTAGCATCAAATCCCAACAATCTTCTAATGGTTGAAAGATCAGTCTGTCTAGGTATCACTAGATCTCTGTAATCTATTTCTCAAGCAGCCTATTTTGGGTAATTGCTGCTCCACATCGCAGAAGTGGTACGCCACAATCATCCCGGAGAGAAAAGATGTGAGTTTATCTGCAAGACGGTGACAACGTAAAACAGTATCCGTCATCACTCCATTACCATTACCAGGGCAACCCAGCGTACCTGGTTTCGAGGCTGTACACGAGTATGCCAGGAATGGATATGCTTTACCAATCGCCCTGGCAGTTAAGCCGATCCCTTCATTCTAGCCACGATTTAGTCCAAAGAGAACATCCGAACTACTGCGAATTTTCAAGAACAGGAACAGGATAATAGAAGAAGCTGTAACGCGGTAGAGACGAGAGAAAGGTAGAAAGCATGCAAAACCTTTATCTGGGATGTTTGCCAAACTATTCAGAGCAGACCTTGCTTTCTTTATTGAATCCTAAAAATGGTTCAACAGGACAAGAGATTGAGAAGATTAGGTGCGTCCACCAGCAATTCCAACTAACCTTGTTCCACTTCCTAACCCCTTCCCTATGGTTCTTTTCTTCATCCTACTCACAAAGCAGAGGGTGCAGACGAGTATGCCAGGAATGGATCTGCATTACTAATTGCCCTGGTGGTTTATATAAAAATCGATGCCTTTATTCTAGTCAAGATATATTCTAAAGCGAACATCGGAACTGCTGCGATTTACAAGTACAGCATCAGGATAGTATGTAGAGGGAGCTGTAACGGGGTGGAGATGAGAGAAATGTAGAAAGCATGGGAAGTCTGTCACAGAGCGGACCTAAGTCTTTTTATCGAATCCTCAAAATGGTTAAGAGGTTATGAAGCTTAGGTGCGTTCACCACTTATTTCAACGAACCTTGTTTCACTTCCTAACCCCCTTCCCCATGGTTCATTTCTTCATCCTACTCACAGAGCCAGTGAGGATTTATTCAGCTCAGCAATCTGTTGCCAAATTTCATAAACGAAAGTTTGGTTGCCACAAACTAAGTTTGTGATAGAGTTAATAAGCAGAGAGGTTTACTCGGGGCATGACGATTCTTTAAAGGATTTGCCATCATCATAAGCCATAAAAGCCATTTTTTTTCCGATTAATTTTACAAACTTACATATTTATGGAGCGATAGCCTAGCAACAGTGCACTAGATTGGCATCCCAGAGTTGGTGGGTTCGAATCCCACGTCCTGCACTTTCCAATTTTCCTATTTCCCTAGTTTTTCCAGTCCATTCTTAATCCTTATCCCCATTGTCGGTATCACAAATGGCCTGTTCTTGGCCTAAGTAAGTTGGGACGCTTAGTCTCAACTGCTGGCTACCTACCTACATATTTTTGGAGGGAACTTGGTATAAAAGCCATTAGGCTAGAGATTTCTTTCCATCCCATCCATCTCGTCTAATTTTCCTTTCGAAATGGAAGAAGGACATCACTTGAGCCTAAAAAAGAGCTTTTCAAAAGAAACATTGAAAGAAGCATTGCGAAAACTTTGGAGGTAACCTAGACTATGTTCGCAACTTTTCTCACTACTTCTCAAACTACCCTCCTAAATATTATTACTAATAAAGCATTTTGCAAATAAAATACATGAAATTTTCGTAGTTTCCCTAGATGATTCACCATTTCGGGCTTCATTTTTTAATTATCCTATTGACATGGGGCCTTCCCTTGCGGCCCCGTTGATGAGCATTTGGTCGGCTGGGTATAAACCTATGTACGCACACAGCTACACATATATACACACATATATCTTTTAGGTGTATGTAGGTAGGTATGGATTGCCATGATGCGCTTATTCGACTTCGTATTATCCAACCCGCAGTGCTTTTCATGCATACAAATTGCTAAATTATTTAAGCAGCGTCGACGTCGACGTCGACGATGACAACAACAACAAGAACAACTGGGCTCTAGGTGCATGGTTGATGGCAAATGTTGTTGCCACCCGCTGCTATTAGTCGAAGTTGTCCAAAAAACAAAAAAAAAGATGGGAAAAAAATAAAATAGGGGAGTTCGAAGGAAGGCAAAAAAAACAAACCAGACCCACCGCAAATGTAACGCAGAACGTGGCACGCGTGTTGTTGGCATTGAAGCGCGGGGCAGGTCAACCTAAAGGCCAGCTGCTGGACACGCACACGCTCTCAAACACACACACACACAAAAGCTAACATACATGTGTCTGTGTGCGAGTGTGTGTGTGTGTGTGTGTGTGCAGACCCTGGCCCCAAGTAAAGTCAAGCCAAGCCAATAATAAATAAGTGGCCAAAACCGTAGCATACTTTTTGGGGCGGGCAGCGCGGAGCAACCGCAGCTTCAGCCACAGTTAAACTTTTTGCGTAAATTTTGCGTTCATCATGCCCGGACGGAATAAGAGTCCGGCAGCACCAGAAGCAGCCGCATCGCTGCAGTCATTGTTTTTGTTGTTGTTGTTGCTGTTATTGTCGCTACTTACCTTCAATTGCTGTCTGCGCACGTGTGTGCATACAGTGCTGGCAAAAAGTATTTGGATTAAATGCCTGCAAGCCAAAGTTAGCTAGAAAAACTATTTGTTAATATTTAACAACAAATTAGCTAGAATATTTTAGCTTAGTTAGGTTGCTTCCAGAGACCGTGTGGTACTTGTGCCAAATGGAAATCGGACATCCAGGCTGACTGCTCCCCACCAATACTTCTGTAGAAGCTCTGACGATGAGGAGGAGCTTGAGACATTATCTATCACTGCCCAGAGCTGGGAAGGAAAAGATTTCGTTTCCTAAAGTCGCACTTTCTTCATGAATTATCTTAGGTCTCCAAAAAGAGTTCGAAATGCCCCTTAAGGTCAGGCTACCTCACCTCATTTAGGGGACCTCTTAAGTGGGCAAGTGTAGTGAATGGCTTACAACGGGTCTATTCTTGGCCTCGTCAGTCTCAACTGCAGCCCTAACCCAACCTAACCTAAACTGCTCGATATAAGGCAAGATCTTCCAGAGACCGTGTGGTTTATTGTGTTGCCTAATTAAAGAGTGGAAAATAAAGAAATAAACTGCTGAATCTCTCTCGCCTTGCTGAACCATTTTGATAATCTGCTTATTATTATAATTGTCTTTGCCGAACAGCTAGATCGGCCTAGAAAAATTTTCTCATACCCTGGGGAAAACTCAACCCAAGAAGTGCAGCCCAATCGCATAGCAGGTGTTGGATTATCTTCATCATTGGCGTCACAACACTCGTCGGATCTTCGCCCCTGTTGTAGTTTTCGCCTCCATTCGTCGCGATCCAACACAACACATCAGTTCTAAGTCCTCTGCATCTTGATCGTCCCCATCCAATCATCTCAACTTCGGTTGAACTCTTCTTCGGTTACCTACACACTATCCAATGTTTGGTGTTGGATGCTTTCTGTCTTTCTAATCTGCATAGCTATGACAAAAGTCGTAATGGGGCTCCTTTTTCTCTCATCATCAGGCCTGTGGTACAGTCAACCATTGCAACTACGGTCGTCATTTGCTCCCTTTGGAATATGGTAGGTAGGTTAAAGCAGCAGTAAAAATTAAAGAAATAGGAAAAGTAGAAAGAGTCTAAAGCGAGATCAAGGCCAGCGTAGAACGTGGCAGCAGTCAATATGCTAACATAATCACGCTTAGGCAGACCGCTCTGCGAAGAATACAATGGAGACTACTTGTTGATAGCTTATGCCCAACAAAGAGGCATCGGAATCTTTGACGCCGAATAAAGCTTAATTAAAATAATAATTATCACAAGCTCACACATTTTTAAAATATTCTATATATAATGTTCTTAAGATACGAAGCAAAAAATTGCCACGGACTTCTGCGTAAACCATTATTTGAGGACCTGGGTAATCTGGCTTATGGGTGCCTAGCGTATATGGCTGCGTTTGTTGAATCCTCAAATTGGTTCTGCCAAAGTGGAGACTTAGGTGACACGAGATGCCCTCTAGTTTTCGATACTCCTCTACCCCTACCCATCACCAATACCTTTCCACCTTGTTTATAATGGGAGCTTGTGGTCTCTGAATGATCTCAATCACTGTATGAGCAGCCTATTCAAACTAACCTTTATTATAGTAATTTATGGACAAACTTGAAAGAAATTAAACGTTTTTCGGGAAATAAAGCATAAATTGATTTATGTAAAATTTCTATTTGTGGAAACTTCGATGTATCGAAGTTAAAAAATATTGGAAATGCGATGTTTCTCCAACGCTACCATTAACAACAGACAAATTTTTCAGGGTGACGCACAAATTAGTTCATTTTTGATCAATCATTACACAAAAGTAGCAATTAAAATAAAATTTACTCGATCATTTGTACAATGGACGAACCAATAATCAATATATAATAATAATAATTAGGTGTTCTGGCAAAATAGTAAAAAATGTATGAATAAAAAATAAACTAATACGCAAAAGTAGCTCTGAAACTCGTCTAAACTAAGGTAGTTACCTTAACTTTGCTTAAACTGTTTGAGAATTTTAAGCCAGCAAAGCTGAAAGAATTTTATGGCAGCATTTAAAAAAAAAACATTGATTCATTAAATTAAGTGCTTTGTCATATTTATATTACTATTGGAATATAATAATGCAAGGTGGGCCATCTTTTGGTTTGGTTTTCATAATTCGAAACATAATCATCCAAAGTGCTTGCATGGTAATAAGCGACCTTAAATCACAATTTTTGGTAAGCTGATTCATGTGTCGGAGAAAATACACACCTCCGCTAGCTGACTCGGATGATTATTCAACACCTTACACGCTTCTCTGATGCCAAAGACTTCCGCCTGGAAGATGCTGTTTCTGCTGCCTAGGCGATAGGAGAGAGATACTTCGAGTTCGTCCGAGTAGACCCCTGCTCCTACATCGCGATCCATCTTGGATCGGTCAATATAGATTGCAGCTGCGTCTGCTCTCATTACCCTGTTCATGTCCTACGCATTTCGCGTCGGAAATCTGACGTCGAACCTCTTCTTGAAGTCCAGTACTGATTTTATGTAATGTAGATATTTTAATAAAATGTATATTTAATGCATCAATATGCTGCTCGACGAAATAAATTATTTGAAAAATGATTTTCTGCTTACAAGTTAAGTTTGCCGTAAAACTAGTTTGGTTTTATTTTTTTATTTTTAACTCTAATTTTTGTTCAATAAAAAGTATTTCTATAAAATTAACTTCAAGTCAAAAGTTGTTTCTTGCTTGCGTTCACATACTTATGACGCTCAGTGTATGCGTTTGTGTGTGTATGTGTGTGTGTGCTTTGTATGCGTGTTTGAGCACACATACGCATTAAATTCAATTTAAAATTCATGGCATTAACTTTAACTTCAACTTAAGTCCATCGCATGCAACTTGATAAAATGGCTGCGCCGGCGATTTTGTCGTTGTCCTTGCTGCCTGTCTCGCTCTGTGCTGCTGCTGTGGCTCCTTTGCAAACGCTTTTAACTTAGTTTTTGAGCGCTCTCTCTCTCTCTCTCACTCTCTCCTCGTTGTTGTTTTTGTTGTTGTTGCAACTCGTGCATGGCGTGCACTTTTCATATGGCAACATTTTTGCAGTTTTATAATTTGATTGCATACTTTGGGGCGCCCATTAACACACTGGACAGAGCAGAGCGCCCAAAGAGCGCGAGAGTGCAGCAATGTGTGCGTGCGTGTGTACATATGTGTGTGTGTGTGTGTGAGTATGCGTGCGTGTGTGCGTCGCTGAGTAAGTGCATTGGGAATATGAGTAACTATATGCAAAACTTGGCTAGTTGTAAGTACAGCAAAACTTTACGACCAATTGCCAAGCAAGCAACAATAAAATGTGTTACAGACAACCCAACAACAAGTTAGAGAGCAGCGACAGAGAGAGAGAGACAGAGAGTGGGAGAGAGAGAGAGAGAGAGTGCGACGTGGGACTGTCGATTGCTTGACAGCGCCTTTTGACCCCCGAGGCTGTCTTTTGGCCAAGTGACACTCATCAAGCTTATAACTGATTCACAGCTGGCAAGTGTTAGCTGGTTGCCAGCGGGCAGGCCAAATGAATTATATTTAGTTGGAGCTTTAACTTTGAAGCTCGGGCGTGACAAACTTAATTAATTTCATTTATGCGAGAGAGTTATTTGTTTTGACAAATGATAATTTCATTTAAATGCTTCATATTGCCAGCTTATTATTTCTGCTAAATGGCAAGCTTAATTAAATCTGGCTAGCAAGTGAGTTATGAGTAAGGTGAGCCTTTTACGTTAAGCTATAATAAGCAAAAACAATAATTTAAATAATTTAAAACTTTTAATAACTTACTAGAGTTGTACGATTTAAAGCAGAAATTGATTATTTATTTCTACTTGCATATAAAAGCTGTACTAAAAGTAGTTGAACTGAGTTAATTAAACAATCCCATTGGGGAGGTCAAACAATTTAACTATCTAGGAAGTTTTGTATCATCAAATGGAGGAACAGATCTGAATGTTAACAGCGGAATAAGTAAAGCCCGCAGCGCCTTTGGAATGTTGTCTTCAGTATGGAACTCTAGTCATATTTCCCTTCACACCAAGTTAAGGCTCTTCGAATCCAATGTCAAATCTGAACTGCTGTATGCCTGTGAAACCTGGAAAGTCTCTACCTCCATCACGAGAAGATTACAGGCATTTGTAAACCGTTGCCTTCGATACATTCTTAAGATCCGATGGCCGCAAATTATATCGAATCAAGAATTGTGGCGCATAACGAGTCAAAAGCTTTTGAATGAGGAAATTAGACGGCGAAAGTGGCGCTGGATTGGCCACACGTTGTGGAGACCAAACGACAGCATCGTGAAGCAGTCCTTCAAATGGAATCCTCAAGGTACACGGCGAGTTGGTAGGCCCAGAACTACTTGGAAGCCAACAGTATTGCCCGAAGCAGCAACACAGCGTAAAACGTGGCCACAGCTAGAGTATCTGGCCGCCGATCGGGAAGGATGGAGGATGTTTGTCGCCGCCCTATGCCCCACACGGGGTTGAAGAACTTGAAGAATTAAACAATGTTTATTCTCCCAAAAAATTGCTACCTGCTCTCAATATTCTTCAAAAGAGCATTCTAAAACAACGATTTCCCAAAGCATTGGACCTTTTTTACTGCTTACTATTTTGCCTGAGACCCCAATCTACCAATACCAAGCGGAAAATGTTGGAACAAAATCACTCCGAATACTTTGGTGACAGTTCTGTAATTCATCGTCATCGTGTGGCCAGACAACCCGTCGCGCGCGCCTTCTCCAATTCGAGATACCAAGGGAGGATAAATTCTCCTCCACTTGATATTTCCATCGAAATCGTGGCCGTCCCCTTCGTCTTCCTTCGTCGGCATTCGCTTCGAATACCTTTTTCGCTGGAGCATCGTTATCCATACGTACGACATGGCCGAGCCAGCGCAGACGTTGTATTATGATGCGCTGGACAACATCCATGTCGTCGTACAGCTCATTCAGCTCGTGGTTCATCCGTATGCGATGGTCGTCCTCAAAACGTACGGGACCGAAGATTTTACGAAGAATTTTCCTCTCAAACACCCCAAGAGCAGCTGCATCTATCCGTGACACAACCCATGCTTTTGCGCCGTATAGGAGCACGGGCAAGATGAGCGTCTTGTAGAGTGTTACTTTTGTTGTTCGAAAGAGGTCTCTGCTGCACATCTGCTTATTGCAAATGTGATGACAGTTCTGTAATTGTACTTTAAAAATGGCAAAGGAAACCAGTTGATGGTCGGCTTGCCTAGGTATCAATGGATCTCTGCGATCCACACCTTAACGGCTCTGGATGTTTTTCTGAACCTTGAACCAGTGGGAACTTACCGGAAGTTGGCGGCGGTTAGAAGCGCAGCGAGACCGCGGGCGTTAAATCTTCTCAAGCCATCACCTCGTAATCATAGCTGCGTCCTTCTAAAGTTAGGCGTACCTGTGCAGACCGGGGAAAGTGATTACTGCTCCACGATTCAGAAATGGAATGACAACTTTGTCGCAGTTTTTCCGGAGCGGGAAGATCGTGTACAAAGAACCCCCTGAAAAGGGAACAATCTATACTGATGGTTCGAATATGGATAAGGGCACCGGGGCAGGCATCTTCTCTGAAGATCTTTCGATGAAACTTTCTTTCCACCTTCCCGACTGGTGTAGCATTTTTCAAACAGAGATATACGCTGTCTGGCAAGCGGCTAGACTTATTGGCACCTTGGACAGAATTTGAAGGAACATTGTAACTCTTGTCGATAGTCAGGCTGCAATTAAAGATCAGTCATCGTTAAGAGTAAACTAATTCGTAACACGACGCAAGCGCTTAACCGTATCCATCACCATATAATTAACCTCTGCTGGGTTCCGGGTCACTCAGATGTTCCTGGTAACGAGGCGGTGGACGAGTACGCCAGGAACAGCTCAGCGCTGGCAGCTAACCGTTTACGGACATAAAAATACCATTACAGGACGTCGTATCGCAATCAGGAAGACGGCTAGAGCTCTGGCGGAAAGAGATTAGAACATGGTGTCTGGTAGTACCATCTTCTAAGCACTCTGGCCGATATATGATCCAAAAGGAACATCTGAACTCCACCGCTTCCATAAAAACAGGACTAGGATGGTGGTAAGCATAGGCAATATTGCAAAGATGTTGCACGTTTCTCATCACGATTTCCGTCTCAGCTGCGGAGATGAGGAAGAGACAGAAAGCATACAACACCTGTTATGCGACTGTCCAGCGTTTCTTAGAAGACGAACCCAGTGTCTAGATAAACCATTCTTTGATGATCTGGGTAGTCTAGCTGCTTTCGTCGAATTCTCAGAATGGTTCTGCAACATGAAGAGACTTAGGCAATTAGGGATGTCCCACAGTTTTTGATCCTCCTCCACCATACCTCCCTCTCTTCCATTCCTTTCGACCCCTTCTTTTAATAAGCCAACACAATAGAACTTATGGTCTCTGGGTGATCTGAGTCCCTATCTGAGCTGCCTATAAAATTTACCTTGGCCCAAAACGAAGTGTACGGATTTATTTGTCCGTTACTGTAGTCACTTCTATTAATATGTCCATTACAAAGACATTTGATTATCAAGTCTGTAAAAAATTTATCAGTTTGTTTTTTGATGAATTTAAATTTAAATTAAATTTGTTTATTTTCAGCAGAAACTGTCCACATATCAACAGCTGGTTGGAGCTTTTTTTGCAGCTTTTAATAAATTTCCCAGCATCAAACAAAATCGAGTTTTTCGTAAGAATTCGTAATTCAATAAAAATATATCAAACAAGAAGTAGCAAAAGAGAAAATGTTCAATGTTTAATTTATTTTATTTAAATTACATTTTTTTTTTAAGTTCTCTTTAGATATATTGAAAGGCTTAAGCTTTAATTCTGGCCTTTTTATAGTATTAATATATAAATAATATACATATAGTATATAGGTATATATACCTCATGGAAACTATTATATGTGCATTGCTTCAATAACATTTATTTTTTGAAAGATGGCTTAATTTATTTATGTTATATTTATTATTACAATTTAATATTGTTAAGTGTTTGTTATGAGCTTTAAAAAAATACAAATTTAAATGTTTTTATTACCAATCCTTAATATGCCAATAAGTATAGGTGCATAGCTCTATTTTGCTTAAAATTCCACAGGATATTTTTTATTTCTAGAACTTAAAATAATATAAGTTAGATATTGAATTTTAATTATCTTGATAAACAAGTTTTAGGCTGCAGGGCATTAAGTCAGCCAACTTTGGGCTCAATCCACTACAAATACACTTTTAAGGTCTTCTTAATAGACATACTTCGTTATGATAACAAAAATATTTTTAAATGGCATCTCTAAGATATTTTTAATCAGAATTTGGTCCGAGTTTGTCATCGGCCACTCCATAATCGCATTGTTTGTAACCCTAAAGTATGATATTGGAGTTCAAAGCCTTACAAAGCAAAAACATATTGTTTCCGCAGGTAGATCCTTTGGATATGGGACCGAGTCGTAGATGATGTAATTCAATATATTTTTGTGCATATACGTGACCAACATAATTTTTTTTTTTTTTGTAGCATTTCTTTAATTAAAGTTATTCCTGTTAAGACCCGAATCTTTGTTTTTTTTTGGCTTAATTTAACTACAATTTTTTAATGGAAATTTGAGTAGCATCACTACAAATATAAAAATAATAAAAAAAATAAATTCCGATCAAAAATTAGAAAACAGCTTTTTATAAAAAAAATCTGTATTTTAGATTTTTGGCATTATACGAGGTATGTTCAAAAAGTAAGGTCAAGGTTTCAAAGCTCGCGGGCAACGTATTTTCGAGGATTTCATTATTGATATAAAATTGGAAAATATCAAAAATCGTAACGAAAATTACATTTTGTAAATAAATTGTTTTCATTGTTAGAATTGCAAAAATCTGGGCATGCTATTCGGCAGCCTTCAAAAAAAGATCGATATATCGATATTTCCGGCCGCCTACGTGCAAGCGTAGAGTAAGCCCATAGATTTCCATAAACCTCTGTTAATAAGTTTCTTGGAAATCGAAGTTGTAGTTAAATTCAAGTCGGCAGCCTTCAAAAAACATCGATATATCGATGTTTCTGGTCGCCAACAAGCGGAGTGTAAGCATTTGGATTTCCAAAAAACTCTGCTAAAAAGTTTCGTCGACATCGAAGTTGAACCAAAATCTCGGGCATTAAATTAAATTTAAGCCTTCAGAAAACATCGATATATCGATATTTCCGATGGCCTACGTGCAAGCGAAGAGTAAGCAAATGGACTTCCGTAAACCTCTGCTAAGAAGTTTCTTCGAGATCTAAGTTGAAGCAAAATCTCGGGCATTAAATTAAATTTAAGTCGGCAGCCTCCAAAAAAGATCGATATATCGATATTTCCAATGGCCTACGTGCAAGCGTAGAGTAAGCAAATGGACTTCCGTAAACCTCTGCTAAGAAGTTTCTTCGAGATCTAAGTTGAAGCAAAATCTCGGGCATTAAATTAAATTTAAGTCGGCAGCCTCCAAAAAAGATCGATATATCGATATTTCCAATGGCCTACGTGCAAGCGTAGAGTAAGCAAATGGACTTCCGTAAACCTCTGCTAAGAAGTTTCTTCGAGATCTAAGTTGAAGCAAAATCTCGGGCATCAAATTAAATTGAAGTCGGCAGCCTTCAAAAAAGATCGATATATCGATATTTCCGGTCGCCTACGTGCAAGCGGTAAGTAAACAAATGGATTTCCGTAAACCTCTGCTAAGAAGTTTCGTCAAGATCAAAGTTGAAGCAAAATCTCGGGCATTAAATTAAATTTGAGTCGTCGTCAAGCGGTAAGTAAACAAATGGATTTCCGTAAACCTCTGCTAAGAAGTTTCGTCAAGATCACAGTTGAAGCAAAATCTCGGGCATTAAATTAAATTTAAGTCGGCAGCCTCCAAAAAAGATCGATATATCGATATTTCCAATGGCCTACGTGCAAGCGTAGAGTAAGCAAATGGACTTCCGTAAACCTCTGCTAAGAAGTTTCTTCGAGATCTAAGTTGAAGCAAAATCTCGGGCATCAAATTAAATTTCTCGTCAAATTCGGCAAAAATCGTCCGTCTATATGAAAGCATATTTTTTTCGGTAATCATAAGAGTTAGTTGGATCAAATTGTATCATTATCCGACGTTTTCATAAATATTTGACCCGATTTCACCTGGACTTCTCCATAGAAGCCATGCGGTACAATTTGTCTACAATTGTTTATGGAAAGCTAATACGAGGTGTGTTCAAAAAATAATGTGACTATTCAAATTTCGCGGGCAACGTATTTTCGATTATCGATTATTTTTTATTTTGTTGTGTTGGTACACTCTTCCCGAACATCTGTACCAAATTTCAAGTGAATGGCATTTTTTGTTTGGTTGTGAGAGGCGTAAAGGTTATAAGTGTTTTGCGTGCTCGGCGATTTTTGAGGCAAAGGTTATAAGTGTTTTGCGTGCTCGGCGATTTTTTTTTGGTCTTGGCTCTTCTGGCCGCTTCCATTGGGACGGACGATTGGGCTTTGGTTTCGATATCATAACCATATACCCATGATTCGTCACCAGTTATGACCCTTTTGAGTAAATCTGGTCAATTTCGGAACAAACTTCGCTGACACACGTCTCAAGCCCAAAACGTTAGAAAAAATTTCATGGCACGAGCCAAACGATATACCGACATCCTCAGCAACTTCTCTGATAGTGATTCGACGATTTTCCAAAACAATTTTCTTCACTGCTTGAACGTTTTCATCAGTTGTTGGATTGCTTGGGCGTCCAGAGCGGGGCTCATTGGCATCTTCCCGGCCATCTTGGAAGAGTTTGTACCACTTGTAATATATTTTGTACTCGCAACAGTTTCACCGTATGCTACTGTCAACATTTCAAGTGTTACGGAGCATTTAAATTTATTTTTTATTTATTATTTTCCGTTGATCCGTATTTTTCGATAACCTTTACGCCTCGAATAATCTAAAATACTTTTTACTTACTTTTCTTACTTTTTGAACACACCTCGTAGAGCATATATAGTAAAAAGTATCAAACAAAAGTGAAGTCATTGACTATTCAGCCTTGTGAAAATTTGTGGTGTGCGAATAATATGCATGCCTACTGTAAGTATAAGATACAAAGTGATTTAAAAAATAATAATCTGAAGAAATTGCAAAAAAAAAATATTTGTTTCGAATTGTAATTTATAAAAATTTAAAAAAAAAATAAAAAAATAATTCCGACAAGAATCGGAAACTCCCCGACGGGAATTGAACCCCGGTCTCCCGCGTGATGGGCGGGTATACTAACCACTATACTATCGAGGATGTTAATTTCGCCCTGCACAAATTAACATTTCTACTGAATCAAGATCAGTATTCGCTTTTATTAATCTCTATTTCCGTATTTTAATTAAGCTGTCTTTTTAGGACCAAATCCAGAAAATTTAAAGAAAAAAATATTTGTTTCGTTCGAATTGTGATTTATTAAAATAAAAAAATAAAACTGAAGCCAAAAAAATAAAATAAATAAAAATATTATTTAATAAAAATGAACTAAAAAAATATAAATCTCCTTTTTTTATATAAAAGAAAAATAAAAAAAATTTGTACTTTATTTAATATATAAAAAAAAAATAAAAAAATTCCATCTGACTTTGTAAGTCAGCTCCCCGACAGGGATTCGAACCCCGGTTTCCCCGCTGTTTAATTTAAGTGCAGGGCAGTAACCAACTGTGCCATCGAGGATGTTGAACTAAGAGCAACTTCACATCTATATCTATACAAATCAAAAATCTAGATCAAAGCTGCTTTGTCAAATTTGATTTATAGTACTGTCCATAGATGGCGCTGCTGTTCAACAGCTGTGTTATGCTTGACTACCAAAGCCAGAGGGGAAAAATTATGACTAGTAATGGCAACTAAAATGCATTTGCGAAAATTATTTGATTAGTTGATTTGGCGTGACTCTATCCATTCAAAATTTGTAATTAAATTAAACTAAGAAAAACTAAAATTCAAGGTTCAATAAAATTAACTTTAATTTAAAAAAATGCCGCAAAAGAAAAATAAATTTTTTAATAATCAAAAATCTTGACTTACCCTGTACAAGAGCAAAGTCAATTTATGTGCTGCTTTTAGAGCTATTTACTATATTGCCAATAGATGGCGCTATAGCTGTTAAGGCGCGTTAGTCTTTGCCACTGAAGCAATATGAAAGATATTATAAATAATAAAGACCAAAAAAGTCAACAAAAATAGATTCGTAAAATAAAAAATTTCATATTCACAAAATTTTCCACTTCCAACTCAAATCACATGTTCGTCGCCACGCAAGCGTAACAAACAAATCAGTGTTGCCCTATCGTTTTTTTTTTAAATATGAACAGCTTTTTCGTTTTGCTGCCACAAGCGTGCAACTTTTTATTACTATCACGATTAGGCTAAACTTGTGTAAAAATTTACCATTTTATTTGTGATATATTGTTAGGATATTTAAGATTTGTATTGAATTAAGAAGTTGAAAATTTGTTGAAAAAGTTAGCAGGCCTAAGCGTGAAAAGCTGTTGAGGTTTCTTCTTCTTTTCAGAGTTTGTTTACATTTGTCAATTGGTATAAATTGCATAAAAATTCAAAAACTTGAATTAAAAATGCCAAAACAGAACATAAAAACTATTTTAATTCAAATTGTATCTAAAGTAGTTATGTATTACCTCGAATTTGAATATTTTGTTGCTACGTAAATTAAATAATTCAGAAAACCAAATTTGAGTTTGTGCTTCTTCTTTCCAGTCTTTGTTTACATTTGCATATTGATGCAAAATATCATTAAATTTGTATAGATATAGATGAGAAGTTGCTGTCAGTTCAACATCCTCGATAGCACAGTGGTTAGTGCGCTGCCTTAAAATGCGAGGAGACCGGGGTTCGAATCCCCGTCGAGGAATTTTGTTTTTGACGATTTCCTTTTTTTTTAATTATAAAATAAAGTACTAATTTTTTTATTTTTGTTTAATATAAAAAAAAAGCAAAGTTTATTTTTTTAGTTAAAATATTTTTGACATTTTTCTTATTTATTAAATTAAATCAAAATTGTATTATTTTCGCATCGTATAAAATAAGGAAGGTTTACGTTTTATTGGTTTAAAATTGTTTGGCATTTTTATTATACAGTAGTGGTTGGATATAGTATACACGCGGTATAGTGAACACCTCGTTATAGTGAACACCTAAATTTTTACATAGATTACACCATTTACTAAACAATCAAAAAACTCTAAATAGTGAACCAAATTTTGAAAGCATTTTTAAGCAGAACCAAAAAAAAAAAAAAACTCAAAAATGAATCAGAAACGAAAACGGATTCCCCTTAATTGTTCTTTAGCTGTTGATTGCTGCAAAATCAGCTGTTTCCGGACGTTATTGCTTGTTTTGTTAACCTTTTAATTTTTCTACAAACGTATTCTAATGATATCTTGCACAAATATCAATTTTGAACAAAAAAATTGAGTTTCAAACAAAAAATTTCAACCATGAACAGCCTTGATACTGTGAACAGGTCTTGCACTAATTAGTTCACTATATCCAGACACGACTGTAGTTGTCTATACAGATGAACGGAGTTACCAAAACAGCTTAATAAAAATACGGAAATAGAGATTAATAAAAGCGAAAATTGATCTTGATTCAATAGAAATGTTAACTTGTGCAAGACGAAATCAACATCCTCGATAGTATAGTGGTTAGTATCCCCGCCTGTCACGCGGGAGACCGGGGTTCAATTCCCCGTCGGGGAGTTTCCGATTCTTGTCGGAATTATTTTTTTATTTTTTTTTCAATTTTTATAAATTACAATTCGAGACAAATATTTTTTTTTTGCCAATTCTTTAAATTATTATATTTTGAATCACTTTGTATTCTACAGTAGGCATGCATATTATTCGCACATCACAAATTTTTACAAATGTCTAATAACGAAACAGGCATCAGATTTATATATTATATATATTTATATATAGATTCAATTTGAGGAAATTGCTAAAAAAAAAATATTTGTTGCGAATTGTGATTTATAAAAAAGATTATATATATATAAAAAAAAAGGAAATAAATATAAAATAATAAAAATGCCAACAAATTTTTAACTAAAAAAATTTAAATGTAGAATTTTATTTAATAATTAAAAAAAAATGTATGCCTTTGCAACAATACAATCAGAGAGAACAGAACCCTCGACGGGGAATAGAAACCCAGTCTCTGATGTTAAAGGCGGAGCTAAGGAGTTGGGTCGGAGTAAACTGTATGCATTTCATCGGATTGTCTCCTTTTTTTCGTCGGAACTCTTTGGTGATAAGGAGCCAAGAAGTTGGATGAGTCTTGACTCTATGCATTTCAGCTGGATAACTGAATTTTTCATTGGAGTGTTGTCTAGGAACTACGGAGTTGGATAAGACTGGTATGTCTGTATTTTATCTGGATCTCTTCTTTTTTTTTTCTTAGTTGGAGCTTTTTGATGGCGAGTAGGAAACGATGAATTGAATAAGTTGAAATGTCTCAATTTTATTTAGATCTTTTAATTTTTCTTTGAAGCTGTTTGTTTATGAACCAAGAAGTTGCATAAGGCTGCACTGTCTGTATTTCAACTGCATCTCCTCTTTTTCGTTGGAGCTGTTCGATGGTTTGTCTAAGAACCTAAAAGTGGCTTCGCAGCGGAGTTAATCCTCTTCGTTGCCTGTTAAGTCTGCATTGTCTAGGTTACCATATCTATTCTTCGTTGGAATACCAACTGCCCCGTTCCACCCAACAGATTGCAACCCATGCCGTCTTCAAGTTATTTACGAGATAGCTTTAAAAGCTTAAGCTTCTTTATTTAACAAAACTGCTTACAAACAATAAAAAAAATAACAAAATATAAAAAAAAACGTAGTAAAATCTTAGAAAATGCAATGAAGATGATTATGATAGAGATGACAGTATTTTCGTTCTTACCAAATTTAATCAGGGCGATTCTAATTTTTTTTTTAATTTTAGACACATAGATATTAGTCTTTTTGAACCTAAATTTATTTGATTGGAAATTATGACTTTTGACTTTTTTTCGTGTTTATCAAATACTTTCGAATCGTCTTTAAAAAGGAAAACTTTTTATACGATGGAGTTATAGATATCATCGGCTCAAATATTTGTCATACCAGCAGGGGCTACCATACCAAACTTAAAAAAAAATAATTTTTTTTGTGTTTTTTTAATGTTTGGGATATGTCATAACAAATCTATTGGCCCCACGCTCATAAAGTTTTCAGAGTGGCTATATACAAATATCCTGTCAAAGTAAGAAGTTTACCCAAGAAATAGGATGACTGTTTAATTGGAATCTTAATAAACAAAAAAAAAAAACTATTTTTCAGATATTTTAAAAAACAAAACGTGTAACTGTTATAAACCCTTGTCTATGAAAAATATAGAAGCTACAAAATATATATATTGTATAATATAATAAAAAAAATTTTACTTTTTTATTTCTAAACTAAATGATTTTATTTTTTTTTTGATTATTATTCGATTTAATTTTTATTCACAACACATCTTTAAAAAAATAAAATTATGATTGACATATTTATGAAGCAAACTTAAAAGAAATATGAACATTTTTTATTTTTTAAAAATTATTATTTAAAAATACGGAAATAGAGCTTAATAAAAGCGAATACTGATCTTGATTCAGTAGAAATGTTAATTTGTGCAGGGCGAAATCAACATCCTCGATAGTATAGTGGTTAGTATCCCCGCCTGTCACGCGGGAGACCGGGGTTCAATTCCCCGTCGGGGAGTTTCCGATTCTTGTCGGAATTTTTTTTTATTTTTTTTTCAATTTTTATAAATTACAATTCGAAACAAATATTTTTTTTTTGCAATTTCTTCAGATTATTATTTTTTAAATCACTTTGTATCTTATACGTACAGTAGGCGTGCATAATATTCGTACACCACAAATTTTCACAAGAGTCTAATAACGAAACAAATAAAAAAAATGGCGGACGTAAAGTCGGGCGTGGACGACTTTAGGATACCCTGTACCACTAGCTTGTAATAAAGTCCGATTTCTTCACAAAAAACCAAAAACAGAAGAATTTTTAAGTAAAATTTTTTTTTTGACCTATCGTTCCTATGGGAGCTATATGATATAGTCAACCGATTTCAATAAAATTTGACACAGTGCTTAAATACCTTAAAGAAGATATGAATGCCAAATTTCTTTCAAATATCTTTACAAACAAACAAAACACATCGAATTTTGTATAAAAAACGTGTTTTTGGACCGATTGGTCCCTATGGGAGCTATATGATCTAGTCAAACGATTTGGATTAAATTTAGTACAGGGCTTGGGAACTATAAAATACTCACGAATGTCAAATTTGGTCCCAATATCTTAACAAACAAACGAAACACAACAAATTTTGTTAAAAAATCGATTTTTTGGTAGATCGGACCTATGGGAGCTATATGATATAGTCAACCGATTTTGTTCAAATTTGGCATATTGCTTAAGTGCTCTAAAGAATTTCCAAAAGCCAAATCTAGTTACGATATCTTTATTAAAAAACAAAATATAGCGAATTTTGATTTAAAAAAGTTATTTTGGCCGATCGGTCCTATGGGAGCTATATGATATAGTCAACCGATTTTGATGAAATTTGGCACAGTGATTGGGAATTATGAAAAACTTTCGAATACCAAATTTGGTTACGATATCTTCATAAACAAATGAATTATTCATCTAAAACTTTTTTTATTGTCGAGGTCGTCTCAAACACCTCCATGGGAGCTATATAATTTATCCCCGATATCAAAAAAATAAAATAAACTTGTCTCCTATGGAATAATATGGGATCTAATGTGAAAGTTTGGTAGCTCTAGCTCTTACCATCTCTGAGATCTAGGCGTTCACACGGACGGACGGACGGACGGACAGACGGACATGGGTATATCGACTTCTCTATTCACCCTGATCATACTTTAGGTAACTTTCTGGTGTCTCCGACGTCTCCATCTATATGTTACATACATTTTCGGCTTGCACAAACTTAATATACCCTTGGTACCATACGGTACAGGGTATAAATATTAAATAGTTTTTTCTTTTTAAAATGTAACAAAAATAAAAAAATTGAATTATAATAAATAAATAAAAAAAAAAACGCTCAACTTTGTTCGATTGGCCTAAAGCAGCTGACGACGCAACTGATTCGAATCTGAGATTATTTTTGCTCTATCTCGTCTCGTTTAGAAGTTATGGCCATTTGAAGTTAAAAATGTCAACTTTGTCCGATTGGCTTAAGATTTGGTCCTAAAAAGACAGTTGAATAAAAATACGGAAATAGAGATTAATAAAAGCGAATACTGATCTTGATTCTGTAGAAATGTTAACTTGTGCAGGGCGAAATCAACATCCTCGATAGTATAGTGGTTAGTATACCCGCCCATCACGCGGGAGACCGGGGTTCAATTCCCCGTCGGGGAGTTTCCGATTCTTGTCGGAATTATTTTTTTATTTTTTTTTCAATTTTTATAAATTACAATTCGAAACAAATATTTTTTTTTTGCAATTTCTTCAGATTATTATTTTTTAAATCACTTTGTATCTTATACGTACAGTAGGCATGCATAATATTCGCACACCACAAATTTTCACAGGCATCAGATTTATATACCATTGTATTTTATTACAAAATAATAAAAAAAAAATACATTTCTTTTATATTAACTCCAGCTACATGATGCCTGTTATTAATAAAAATTGAAAAAAAAAAATTTCACCCAAGAAGCGAAAGACTCCTCGACGGGGATTCGAACCCCGGTCTCCTTACACACTTAAGGCAGGGCACTAACCAACTGTGCTATCGAGGACGTTATATTTGGCGCAACTTCACATCTATATCTAGACAAATCAAATCAAAGCTGCTTTGTCAAATTTGATTTATAGTACTGTCCATAGATGGCGCTGCTGTTCAACAGCTGTGTTATGCTTGACTACCATAGCCAGAGGGGATAAATTATGACTAGTAATGGCAACTTGCTTTAGTTAGTTCTCTATAACCAGACACAACTGTATTTATTAAAATGCTAATTAATATATAAATATTTAATTTATTAATTTAATTTTGAAGCTACTACAAATTTAAAGGCCTAAAGCCAAAAAAAAAGTCAAAATAACATTTATTTAGGCGCTGTTTATTTTAATGAAACAACGCATTAATGTAATTTACATGATATTATTGATTTTTATAAAACAATATGGCGTTTTCTAAAGCTGCAGGCTAATAACAACATGCTGTAGTTTAGTTGACGAGTTTTTGAAAATAAATAATTTATAAAACTTTAAAGATACAACTATTTGTTTATTTATTTATACATATTAATTATTATACATAAAAAAAATTATAATATAATAACTAAAACTAAAAAAAGAGTGCTAGCTGCTAGGGCCATCGATTCGACTGTTATAAAATTAAATAAGGGTTAATAAGTTTATTTTTTGGAGTAACTTATATATATAAAATTAGTATTACTAGGAGTTGGTTCTATAAGTAATTGAGATGGTTGACATTTACCATATACAGAAAAACGAATGTTTTGGAGTTGCGTGCAGTCGTTCAATATGTGTTTGACGGATAGTTCTTCCCCGCATTTGGGGCAGGTTGGCATATTTTAATTTTTTAGAAGATAGTTGTGGGTCAGAGTTGTGTGGCCGGTCCTCAGACGAGTAATTATGTTGCATAATCTTCTGTGACGAGAGGCTGGGTGCAGTATTGCATATTTGTTTGGGTTGAATTGGTTATACCAGTGCGAAAACGAATGCCATTCTGACAATTCGCTAGTTTTCAAAATATTTTTGATATTTCGCCAAAAGTCGTGTTTGACGGGGGGATAAGGGGATCGCGCTGCATGTTAAGCAGCCGCATCTGCGAGTTCCTTCCCGTTTATGTCCATGTGCCCTGGGATCCAAAGTATCTTTATTTTTCTAGCATGTTGAAAACATATATTCCGGATTTCGCATATCAAGTTGTTACAGTTGTAGGGATTTTTGACCGCTTGCAGGGTGGATAGCCTATCGCTGCAGATGACATGTTTTCCTTTAACTTCTAAAGCGTACTTTATAGCTTTTAAAATAGCTGTGGCTTCAGCGGTAAAAATAGAGAAGTACACAGGAAGAAGTCCCCAAGCAACAATAGAACCATCCCGGTCGACCATTGCAAAGCTAGTTGCGTCGTCGGTTTTGGACCCGTCGGTATAAAGACATTTCCAGTTGGGGCAATTCTCTAATTCGGAGGCGAACAATAGCTAAACAACTGTTTTGTTTGTTACGGCTTTATTGAATGTGTGAAGAGATGTGTTAACGACGTCGTTCTGTATCAGCCAAGGAGGTGATGGGCTGACTCTATTCCAACGGTAGGGGGTTTCAAGTCCATGTTTTTTGCTGAAACTCACACATCTCCGAATTGTGAATATAACTTTAAATTTTCTCCGGTGATTAAAAGCGGTCTGGAAGTCGTTGAGCAGTATTGGATTTGTAGAACATAAAATTTTTGGGATAAGCTTATAAGTCGTTTGAGCAACTCTCGTTGGAATGTCTGGAAGTCCTGATTCAGCAAGTAAGCATTTGGTTGGTGTCGTTGGAAAGGCGCCAATGCTTCGTCGCACCGCTGCGTGATAAGGCGGAAAAAATATCTTCATGTTGCTGGAGGCGCACCAACCATATATTGGCAACCCATACTCAATTTTTGTTAAAAGTAAGGCCCTAGTGGCATGTATAAGAGAGGTAGGATGGATATGAGATCGTTTGGATATCAGGAATTTTATAATATTAAGACGCTTATTTAAATTATTTCTAAGGTTTTTACAATGTTGCTTAAAAGTAAGTCGTTGGTCGAAAGTAAGGCCGAGCACTTTTAAATAAAAGATACAACTAAAAACTTGGCATAATTTTGCAACACTCTTTTTTATCATACATTTTTCAACACCTTTATGCTTCATTGTACAAATTTTTCATAAACGTGCTAACTTTAGTTCTACACACAGACAGAAACAGAGTTGCCAGCACTTACCATATTTTAGCTGTCTAAGCTGATTTACAACACTGGCAGAGGCACAGACACAGACACAGATACTGATGCATATTCGTGCAACACTTGAACCATTTTCGTGCCGCAAAAATTGTTGCACTCTCTACGCAGCACTTCAAAGCGCTTCCCAAAACTTCAAATCACATATATAGGTTTTAGGTTTATTAGTTCAAATTTTTTTTCGGATCTGATTCCGGGGGCCCGCCCCCGCCCACAAACCAAAGCCAAAGCTATTGACGTTTATTGAATCAAAATCGTTTGTATCCAATCCAATACGTAGTACTTGTAGTCAGCGGCTTGTTCCCCAGTTGCCTTGTTTTCGTTCCAGTGCTGTGAAAAATAGAAATACAAAAAAGAGAGAGAGTAAAATGTCTGTGTGTGAGTGAGTTTATGTGTGTGGAAAAATCCGCGCCACATTGCGAAAAAAAAAATAAACTGGGCAAAAACAAAAGAGATTTCCCCATGGAGCGTGTTCTGCAAATGCCACCACGTGCCGTCGCATCGTCTAAGCCGCCCGCGCCCGCCCACTCTATAAATCCGGGTTGTATCTCTCTCAGCACTAGCTGCCCGCTGCCCGTGGCCCGCTCACCCCACCCCCCGAGTGCAAACATTTCAAATCGGCGGGTCATGATTCAAGCACTCAGTCAGCTGTATTTTATTGAATTAAGGCGAGCAGCGAACGAGTGTGTGTGGGTGAGTGGGAGAGCGGTAGCGTAAGTGGGCGAGTGTGAGTGCGTATATGTGTGGGCTGTGCTGCTGCAGTTGCTGCCTTTTGCCATATTCATCTTTGATGCAACGTTTACACACACACACACACACAGACACACGTGCGCTCTAGCAATTGCTCACACTCTCCCGCACACACACTCGCACACACACACACACCTAGTCAATAACTTCATAAATCAAAGCGTTTGCTCAGTCATTTTAGAATTTGTTTGCTAGCATTTGCCGGCAGTGAGAGCTTTTGCGGTGTTTGCTTTGCTATTGATGTTGCTGTTGTTGTTGTAATTGCGCTCGCTTCAGCTCTCATTGTTCTGCTGCCGCTGCTGCCTCTCTTTTGTACTTTTTTTTTAACATACGTATTTCCTGTTTGTTACCTGACTTTGACTGCCCGCTTGTGTCCGTGTGTTAGTGGGTAGGTGTATTTGTTTATTTGTGTGTGTGCAAGTGCATTGCGCTTTGTTTTGCCGCTTTGCTTTTTACTTCAATTTCTCTTAGCTTTATATGTATGTGTGTGTGTGTGTATGTATGCTCACTTGTAAGCTATAGTATTATGTACCTAGTACTAACTTGGTCAAAAAGTTTTGCCCTGAAAGCAACCAGTTAACTAGAGTACTTTCAGCTGCTGCTGGTAAGGACGGATTCCCAGGACGCGGCACAGGTTTATTCTAAAACTAAACTTTCCTTATTCGAAAGTTGATGTATATCAGCAGTAGTCAGTAGGTATTTGTTTTTTGTCTTAAGTTAGTAAGGAATCTCTTGTTTGGCTAGAAAAACGGTCAGCATAAATCTTACAACGAATTTATATGGGCTAAGACTTTTGATTTTCATTTTACGCAAGAAAAGACAAATTTGCTTCAAGTTTAAAAAAATTTATATTAAGAATTGAATATCACAATACACTTGGACAGATAGTCAGACAGGCTTAAGCCAAACTCAACCATCTAGGAAAATTGAACAAAGTTAACCTTAGATGGATCCCGGGAAACAAGAATATTCCCGGAAAATAAACAGCTGCAGAGAAATGAAGCTTCGAGACCACTAGTAGGGCCTGAACCTTACTGAGGCGTAAGAAATTGCCACCCTGACATCGAGACGCGTATTAGACACTAAATGCTGGGTAGTCTTGGGATATGGACACTTGTCCATTCTAAAAGAATCCACAAACGTGTCAATGACAGATTACAGCACTCTCTTAGAGCATTCATCTACACTATTCAGCACCGAAATCTACTCTAGGGAATCGGTATTGGAAATTCGTCTACGTCAAAGTGACTATATTAACTTCTTCACGGACGGCACCAAGCTCAGCCAACATGTTGGGGGGATAGTCTACCCTGAGGAACCAAATATTCGGCAGTCTTTCCGACTTCCGGAGCACTGCATTGTTTTTCAAGCCGAGATCCTTGCCATTAACGATTTGCAACATCGGCCTGGAAACCGGTACGGTAAACATATTTTCTGATAGCCAGGCAGCCGTAAAGTTATCCTCCAACTCGATGACAGTCAACAACTGCCACAAATCTATTGAAGAGATGGCACAACAATTTGTGCCATCTATTCCAGGCAACGAAATAGCAGATGAATTAGCCAGACAAGGCACGGCCTCTAGCCTTCTACCGGAAAAGGAGAATATTCGTATGCCTATGGCCGCTTTCAAGCTAAAAACAAGGGAGTAATTTAGCTCTCAAGCTGTGGTATAACACACCAGATACCGCCTAAAATTTACCCAAAAAGGTCCATAAGAATCTGCGGCCTCAAACGGTCGCAGTGCCCGGTAATTGTCCGAGCGATCACTAGGCACTGGCTAGTCGGAACACATGCGACCAGAATGAATGTTCCGAGCCGTGACTTTTGCAAAAGCTGCAAAGACAAAGAAAAGGTTGAATCATTAGAACACTTCTTCTTTACCGAGGGTCCTAGTAGACGTAGGAATAAGCATCTGGGCAGTTACTTCCTTTATAACATAGATGAGCTAGCTTCTATATGTCCTTGGAGGATTGCTAGCTACATGTGGCAACGGTATGGTAATACATCTAGTGGGATTATCTCAGGAGAAGGGCTATAGAGACAGCTGCGGTATCACGACGGACCGGACTAGGTTCTTACCTAACCTACCTAATCTTTCTGCGGCAGTGACAGACATACGTCCAGACAGCTGCAAAGAGAAGTGGAAGGGTCCAGGACCGTTTGCTGACAACACGCCAAGCCATTTCTCGGCCTCTAAATTCTAAATGGTTTCAAGAAAATATTCCATAACTAGGCTACTGAAGGGACATCGCAGACTCAGGAGACGACTGAGTACTATAGCTCGAACACAGGCAGATTATGTAAGGTTGAGAAGGAAACCTCTCTATATGTACTTGCAGAGTGTGATGCCCTTGCCAGATGAAGGACATCGTTCCCCGGCGTGCATAAAGTATCTATATATGAGATCACATCATATAATCAAGTTTTTTGCAGATATAGGGCTAGTTAAGAAGCTCTAGGGCTAGAAGATAACACAATAGATCCTACAGGTAGCAATGCAACATTCCCCACTATTTTACACAAAATAATATTTGAAAAACACGAAGTTAGACTTAAATCTAACCCAAATCAAACAATTAAATGATAATAACATATGTATAGTATATATAGTACCATATTCATATTGAAAACTCCACACAAACCATCAACTTAGTATTGAATATGGTTAGGGCTCCAATAGAGACCTCATATCAAGTAATTTTATGACTCCAATAGGTAGCTCAAGTCAAATATGTTTAGAAACCCGATATCGAATATGCTTAAAAAGGAAAAGAAATCTCAATCCTTATATTTAACTACTCGCAACAAAAATAATAATAATAATAGTATGAGACTTAAATTAAAAACTCCAGCGAGACGTCATGGCCAAAGTACTTCAAAGGAAGTATTATTTCGTCCATTTCAACTCCAAAATCCTTATCAACCACAAGAGGCCCTTGAGGCCCTTTGATACTCTTCATTTTCACTCATTGACTGAGACTCATCTAATTTCACTCACTTATCAGGACTCTCTCGTTTTTCACTCACCTAACAAGTCTATCTCGCTTTTCACTCACTGGCTGGACTCTCTCGCTTTACACTCACTGACCAAGATTCACTCGATTTGACCTCGATCGCCGCTAAATCCTAAAATTCCCACTCAAACCAACACAAAGAAACCTCAAACGACACTCTGCTTATCTATCTATAATAATGGTGGTCAAAGCACATACATACAAACATTTATTTGTGTGAGTAAAGAGCGCAGTAAGCAGAAGCGCATGAGAGAGCAAGAACCGCAATTAAATCAAAACGAGAGAGAGAGTTTGCCTTGCAAGTTATCTGAATTGAGGTACCGCCCACTACTGATCTAAACTAATAGAAAAGAAAGAGTCCGCTATAGCTAACACTATCGCCATCAATTACTCTACACTTACACCTACGCACTAATACTAAACAATAATTAGCGGGGCTTAGCTTAATGGCCGCCATAACTTTAGTAGTGTTGGTAAGAGTATAAGCGCTGTTAACGCTGTTAATAAAAACGAGAGAGAGATTGCCTTGCAAGTTATCTGAATTGAGGGACCGCCCACCACCACTGATCTAAACTAATAGAAAAGAAAGAGTCCGCTATAGCTAACACTATCACCATCGCCTACGCTACACTTACACATACTCACTAATACTAAACAATAATTGGCGGGGCTTAGCTTAATGGCCGCCATAACTTTAATAGTGTTGGTAAGAGTATAAGCGCTGTTAACGCTACTCTCATCAAGCAGTTGAAGCAGTTTTCATGCTGCCCTATTGGCAAAATAGGAAAACAATTGTGAGGCGCCCGCCAACTTGACTCTACCCAAAGTAGGTATAATAAATCATATTACTTATTTTATTCCTCTTATGTGCAATTAGTTTAAGCAAACTTGTTAATTATTATTTGCTTATTTAAACAATATATCCAAAAATTAAATATGCATCGATCAGTAAAGTAGTCTTGGGCAACGAATTTCTGATCTGATGGCTAACGCCTATTTTTGGTGTCCAAATCAAAAGAAATTCTAGGCTAACTGATTTGGATCAATACAAAAATATATTATTTGTAAGCAATATAAAAATTTGAAAAATACTCGACTAGCTGTATGGGCCTAAAAGAAGACATGGCTGAAAAATTATTAAACTGGCTAGTTAACGAGTAAGTGAGATCTTGTACAAAAAAAAAAAGAAAGCTTAGCTACGAAAAATCTGCTGATACGGAAATCAAGTCTAGGGCACTGCAACCCAAACAAACCTGCAAATAGTTCAGAAGTAAATGGAAATGGTCCATAGAGCTCTAAATCAAATTATCATTTATTTTGAGTTATTTCTGATATTTAAATATCATCTTCACCAAAGCCTTATATTCAAATATGAACTGGTGTTCAGGATTACTATTATGATTATTGGATTATTAGAATCTAAGTTCAAACTAACTTGGGCTATTAGCTTTTTCTCAGAATTTCTGAACCAGATTTAGGGTTGATGATTAGTTTTTCGTTACGTTGAATATAATTTGCGTTAAATTTCGCAGTCTGTTGAATTAAAGTGTATTCTGGTATTTTCGGACTGTTTGGTTCCAAATTCAAAAAACATTTTTAAAGAAACTAAATGGCGTTCTAAAGTTTTCCGGTGCTTTTTTTCTGCTCCACTGTACTATCTTTATTTTGCGTTTTATCTTGTTTATGCTTTAACATTTTGCATATGACTTAAATTAAACTGGAAGTAAGTATAGAGCTGACCCCCAACTGGGGAGAGTTGAGGTTGGCATTGAGGTGAACCTAGTTTTTACGGTTTCGGTTTGAATGTTTTTTGTTCCCTGGCATTGCTTTGTTAAAGCTTTATTAATGGCTTCGTTATTGTGTATTGTTGTTTGGTTGTATATTGCGCCAAAAACTAGGCAATAAATACGTAACTACAAAACAACAACAAACAATAGTTAGTTGCATTTGTATTTGTTGTAAGCCTTTTTCTCTGGTACTTTCATGGCTTCCAACTATTTTGCCTTAGTGTATATACCTGAGTTGGCAGCCAAGAGTTAGTTATTTTTTTTTCAAGAAATTCCATGCAAATTGAATACTGGCTAAAGTTTTTTGCCTTGAAATAGAACAAACAAAATGAAATTTACAAGAAATTCAAATTCTATTGAAAAGCAGTTTATTTAATGCGACTGTAACTATTTGGAATAATTGAGTTCTTATCTGTCTAACATTTGCTTGAAAAGTTTATATAATTTTTATAGGAGTACATTTCCAAATCTAATATCTAGGAGACTATAAAAGCTACACTCTGAAATGAGCGGCTGCAAGCAGTGCGCCTCGGTATATACTGAAAATATTTAGCTATTTTCTTCAAAATATGAACTTTAACAGCTGGAAGACTATCAAAGCTA
This sequence comes from Chymomyza amoena, assembly GCA_037043745.1. Lineage (NCBI taxonomy): Eukaryota > Metazoa > Arthropoda > Insecta > Diptera > Drosophilidae > Chymomyza > Chymomyza amoena. The sequence goes on from JBAMAX010001173.1 coordinate 92,225, forward strand.
CACTCAACAAAAATCAATCTTAATAGTAGATTATCTCAAAACAAGATTATTCAAAATCAAATATAAAAAGCGGCAACAAGCAGTGCACCTTGTGTAATTGGAATATGCTGGATATATTTATTTAACAAGCAGTCGCAAATACTTAACTTTGCTCAATAAGAACTCTAATATCTGGCAGACTATCAACAAAAATCAATCTTAACACTAGATCAGTCTTAACTCAAAAGAGCAGCAGCAAGCAGTGCGCCTCATTTAATTGGAATATGCTGGAAATATTTATTTAACAAGCAGTCGCAAATACTTAACTTTCCACTCTTTTCGCTCTGAGTCACTATCAGCATTTTTTTAATTGTTAAAGCCAACCAAGTTGGCCTCCATATTCATTAACCTATAAAAACAAAAGCCATTTAAAGTAAAAAACAAGTCCCTACAAGTCAACCAGTGTGACCGTGTCAGGCACTGACTGAGTCAATGACTCAGTGAATCAGTCGTTAAGCCATTTGAGCCTGGCCAGAAGCAACAGCAGCAGCAGCAGCAGGAAAAGTTTCCACGGCTTGTTATGCTCTTAACTTATATTTATTGTATTTATTTACACGCTGCTTTAACTTATTTGTTGAACAATAAATGCCACTTTAGTCTAGACTTTGGTTTTTCCTTCTAGCCGTAGACCAAAAAAGTTCTACCGTCTGTGTGTGTGTGTGGTCAAAAAACCCTTTTCCTGGTATTGTCCGTGTGGAATCCGGCGGCGGGAAAGAGCAACATCGAGTATGACAACTTTTCGGCACCTTTTTTATGTCCAAGACCTTAGCCTTTTGTTTGCACACAGCAACACAGCCAGGACGAAGACTTAAAAGCTACACGTGAGCAAGCAGCAACATGCGGAAAACAAGGACATCCAGCACAACAACAACAACAACAACAACGACGACAGCATTAAATTTCATAATGAAAATCACAATTTTGTTGCGACAAAGTTTTTATACCCTAGCAAAAGTAAGGAAAAAACAATTTTTTTGGGGGAATATCACAAAAACCAGGCCAATGTTTACAGCTTAATTAAGAACTAATTATATATTTTGTAAGAAAAAAAAAACAAATTTTAAGAATTCTCTTTAAAGCGAATTCTTCAAACTAAAAAATAAAGTCTTTGCTCAAATAGCCTTTAAATAAAATAGCCCAGAGCAGCATGCACGGGTTTTGAAAACTTCCCGGAATTATTGGGCAGCTTATTAGGTGAACTTTTGACTTATGGGCTCATGAGCTTTCACTTTTTCGATTTAAATTGAATTCACTGAATTTTTGTTTGGTTTTCCTATTTTGCCAATAGGGCAGTATGAAAACTGCTTGAACTGCTTCATGAGCGTTAGCGTTAAATGCGCATTGCAGGTTATTAGCTGAACTTTTGACTCTTTATCGACTCATGAGCTTTCACTTTATTGAATTCAAATTGAATTCGCTGAATTTTTGTGATAATATTTGGAATTTTTAACAGGTAACTCATAAGGAAGCTTTTAAATGAAAAACTATTAAATAACTATTGTTAATTGATTTTTAATTAAGTATTTTAAAATTAAACAGCGTCAGATGACTATTATAAATTTAATTTAATTTTAATTTTGTTCTTCTTTTAAAATAAAACATCTTGAAATAAAGTAATTAATTTTTTTATTAAATTATAAAAATAAATTAGAGCTGTATATTGAACTTAAAGTTAAAGTCTTGAAATCTTTAACTTCTATATTTGGACCACTTTTCCAAATTTGGAAGAAAATAAAAATGCTGTTCAGTAAAAACCCATTTTTTAGTTTAACATAAATGATTTTGTTATTAATTTATTAACCAGCTGTATAAAATTTGCGTCCTCCTGAAACCCCCGCCCCTTGGACGTAAGGCCAAAAACTGCAGAAACCCAACTGCAAGAAGAAGCAGAACATGGAGTAGATGCATCTACTAAATATGAATTTTTTTGGCTTACATATTTACTTGGCAATAAAATAAAGCCTACCTGTGACGTTCATCTGTTCACTATTGTCGCCCAATATTGTTTAAATACGCCAAAGAATCTTCGGCATTAATCAGGTCTACAGTAACCGACATTAGGAAGCAGATTGAAGATATAAGGCCTGCATTAATTCAAATCAAGGAAGGAACAACCATTGCTGTGAAATATGAATTTTTTCTAACAATGGTAGACGGCAAGGTTTTTAACGAGCTGACAAACAAAAAATCTACTTTGACATGTGCTTTTTGTAAAAAACACAAAAGGATTTTCAAAATTTGGATAATTCTTTTATTGAAGAGGAAAATCTGGAATTTGGTATTTCTCCTTTGCATGCCAGAATTAGATGCATGGAGTTTGTTTCAAAACCTGCATATACTCTTCCGCAAGTTCACGATTCATTTAAGGACAATACACCAGATAAAGAAAAACAAAGCTTCAGGAAAAAAAATACGCGACGATTTTTATAAGAAACTTGGACTGAAAGCCGACTGCCCCAAATATGGATCAGGTAATTCAAATGATGGAAACTTATCCCGCAAGTTCTTTGAAGAAACCAAAACTACGTCAGAAATAACTGGAGTGGATGAAGATATTATAAAAAGATTGGGTATTATTTTGAATAGTCTGAACTGTAAGGAAAAAATTAACGGCAGCAAATTTGGTGAATATGCGACTAAGACTGCAGAGTTGCTAATGGAAAAATATCCAGGAAAGAAACTTACTTCCACACTTCACAACATTTTGGCACATGGCCAACCTATAACAGAATATCATTGCCTACCCATTGGGGAAATGTCAGAAGAAGCCCAGGAATCAAGAAACAAGGATTATAAAAAATTCAGAGTCATAAATACCTGTAAAATATCGATATCAAGGGAAAACCACTTTTTAATATGTTGGCAGCTTCTTCAGATCCACTGTTTGCATCCCTTAGATATGTGAGATCCAACACAGAATTGCCAAGTAGTTATTCAAAGGAAATGTTAAGTCTTTTAGATATCCCCTCAAATGTAAATGTGGATGATTATTTTACAAAAAACTGCTGATATATAAACAAAAAATGTATCATTAAAATTTTCATCATAAATATGGCAAATATGCTGCAGGCCCCAAATTCCAACTTCAACAACATTTTGCGCAGCTCTCAGACATCGTATCATCACAGTTTTTTTATAGCAGCTAATATTGTTAATGCACCAATTAATATTATTTCAAAATCATTTTTTATAAACTCTAAATAAAAAATATAATTTCAAGAACCATAATTTAATATTCAACTAATAGCTAATAATAAAGCTACATCTCCAATTCGATTTGATAAAGCAGTTAATATTCCAGCATTGTAAGATTTAATATTTTGAAAATAAATTACTAAACAATAAGATACTAATCCCAAACCATCTCAACCTAATAAAATTGAGTACTTATTTTAAAGCCTAAAGATTTTTCTTTCAACTTCAATTTAATTCATAAAAATATATAAATTTGTTTAGAAGATATGATTTTTGCAATGGTTTCTTAGCTTCCGTGCCACTGTGCGACGTTACAAACTTTATGAAGCAGCTTTTATATCCTTATACCCTTTCCTCAGAGTCCAATAACAACAATAGCAGCAACAACGAGGACCACATCGAGGATGCCAACACATGTAACAAGAGTAAAGCTTATATCATGCCAATGGACACACGTGGCGTATGAGTGTTAAACTTTTTACTAGCGTTATTTTCAGGTAGTTGTTGTTGCTGTTGTTGTTGTGTTTCGGTTGTATCTTTTTGTTCGTTGTTGTTGTTGTTGTATCTGTTGTTGGCGTTGCTAGGTTTGCTAGGTTTCTTGTTGTCGCATAAAAGGATTAAAATTTTGCAAAACATTTTCCCTTGTCAGCTACAACTCAACCCCAAACCCCCGAACCCAACCAACCCAACCCCCAACTTATTGTCTCACAGCAGCGCTTTAAGTTAAGTTCGCTTTTTGTTAAATTAAAGTATTTTATTGATATTGGTTTGTTGTGTAGCTGCATATACATAAATATATAATATACATATCGTATATATACATAACAAATATATACTCACACACACGCACACAAAACTCATACGCATAGTTGGTCACACTTAATTGTTGCATAGTAAATGTTAAGCTGACATTTGCTGGCAAAATGCGTGCCTCTGTTTGCGTCAGTGTGTGTATCTGTGTGAATGTATCTATGTGTGGGTGTATGTATCTGTGTGTGTGTTTGTGTATCCATGTGCGTGCATTGTTGCAGTAATTAAGCGCCTTTTGTGCTTTGTTACTTTGTCAGCGATAAGCAAATATCCGATTGCCAAGCTTTCGCTTAAGCTCTATCAGCTTTGGGCTACTGATTAAGCGTAGCGTGTAAATGATATGCCAGGATATGCCCAGGATATGGCAATGAAATCATGTGGAAATGTAAACACACAGCTATTACTCATTTCAGATATATTGGAAAAATATTTATTTTTAGAGTTAAGCGCTGCTGCTGTGTAATCAAAGCTAAACAACAAGGATTGGTTTACCCATTTGAAGGTTACTCCACATTTGCCATGTGTTTTTGGTTTTTTCGCTGAAATTGAGTTCAAGATCTAATCAGTGTTCTAAAAATAACCATCAAATTAGCTTTTTTTTAAACGTTTTGTCAGCACCCGGATATTGGCAACCCGAAAATCAATTTTCATTTGGTGGCCTCGTAGAAGGGGTTAATCTACAAATTCCCTTATAACATTCATTATCATCATCAATTCCTTTATCTCCGGTTGGAGCATAGGGCCTCAATAAAGCACTTCCACCTGGTTCGATTTTTGGCAAGCAATTTTAGCTCGTTCCATGATTTTCCGCATTCATCGACCTCTTTTTATAGCGATCTCCTCCATGTTGTCTTAGGGCGGCCCCTTTTGCGGCTTCCTTGGGGAGTCCAATCAAGAGCTTGACGGCAAACTTCCTTCGCATCCTTCCGCAGTGTATGTCCTATCCATCTCCATTTCCTTAGCTTGATAGTGTTGGCCATGGGTTCCAGGTTGCACTTTTTATATAGGATGAAGTTTCGCCACCACACTTTAAGAATACGCCGGAGACATCTATTCACAAAACTTTGGATTTTTCCTGTTAGAAGGTCGGTTACAAGCCAGGTCTCGCGTCCATAAAGCAGCACTGAGATGACGTTTGATTTAAATAACCTCATTTTGGTTTGGAAGGATATTTGTGACGAATTTCAGATTTGGCGCAGTTACGCATATGCACCGGTTGCATTGTTTATTTTGGCCAGAATATCCTTTCCAGCACTGTTCTCAGCGGATATTATACTGCCTAGGTATGTGAAGTCTTCAGCTTGCTCAATCTCTTTGCCTTGTAGGAAAAACTTGTTTTCGTTATTGCTGTTTATTTTCATTGACTTGGTTTTGTCGATGTTGATTTTAAGGCCAAATTTTCCCGACTCGGCGCACAGATCACCTTATAACATTAATCCCATCGATATGCAAGCCAAACCAACACACATAAAAATCAAGCAAAAATGAGGGAGAGAGATTGATACACTTGGAGAACTTGAAGAGACTGTCCCACACTGCCCTATACTTTTGGCCAAAGGATACGATAGGTTTGAGCACAGCAGCTTGGAACAAGTTCATCACATGCTCTATCATCATCATCGTCATCGTTATTCGGCCATTACAACTCGTTCTCGGATTACGGCCGAACTCAGCAGCTCTCGCCAGGCGCCTCTGCTTTGCGTGCGACTTCTCCAATTCGAAATACCAAGGGAGGATAGGTTCTCCTCCACTTGATCTCCATCGGAATCGTGGTCGCCCCCTTCGTCTTTCTTCGTCGGCTTTCGCTTCGAGTACCTTTTTCGCTGGAGCAACGTTATCCATACGTACGACATGGCAGAGCCAGCGCAGAAGTTGTATTGTGATGCGCTGGACAACATCTATGTCATCGTAGAGCACGTACAGCTAGTGGTTCAACCGTATGCGATAGTCGTTCTCAAAACGAATTTTTATTCAGAACATCGAAAGTCCCAGCAAAGTATAAAAATTTGTTGTGATATCTACCCTGGGCATAGTTGAGCCGTCCCAGCCGTTGTTCCGGACATAGCCGGAGGTCATTTAAAAAATTTCATAGCTACTCCCATCAAAATTCACAATTCAATTTTTTATTTTTTTATTAAAATTTTTTTGATTTTCTGCAAGATGCAGCAAAAAAATTATTGTTAGAACAAAAGTTTACAACAAATTTTGGAAAAAACACATTTTCGGTAACATCTACAAATTATTTTATTCTTTATCGTGCTTATCCGCGTATTTCATATTAACGAGGACGAGTTGATTGAAGTTATCTGTTAGTTCCTTCATCCCATCCTGGTCAAGCACAAAACAACAGTTTGGATAATGCGACAACATATGCCGAACACCTTGAAACTTGGACATAGCCATCAAATCCACTTTATAATCCTTGGGTGTACGCTGTGCCTTTGCGTACATGTGGATTTGCATGGACATATTCTTGGGGAAATCATCGCGTGTCACGAACCAAAAAACATATATTTTAATGGTGCACTTTCTTGAGTCATTGATGATCGATGATGAGCGTTCATGATCGTGGCAGTCGACGTGGTTCTTACAAATCATAATTTGACTGTGCATGAAGAGAACAGGCAGATGATCAGACATAACTAACATATCAAATGGCAACATCATGTTGCGCACTTGGGTAGGTCTGGGTTGTGTAGTCTTGCCCTTCTGTGTTGCCATGCCTAAGACGTAGAGGCAAAAAACCTGATCGGGTGCATAATAGTCCAAGTACAACGCATGGGTGAAGACGTCCAGCTGATACAGCTCCATCCAGCGTCGACAATGATGTGTTACAAAATGGGACATTAAAATCCGCTCGCAGAGTCCTGCACCACAGCCCTCCACGGGGCAATGAGCTACAGAAGGTAGCTTTAACGTGGGCATATCATACTTGCGAATCCCAATCTTGTGTGGATTAATGGCCAGCGAATCAGGCCTTGGCACTACGCCATCAATATAAAACCGCCTGTATTCCTCAATTGTGGGTGCCAACAGATTCGGTTTGTTTGATAAGTTCCGCTCAGCGCGTTCTTGAGCAAATTGCAGTGGCTCCTCAAGCAACAGATGAAGTCTGCGCTCATGGGTCAGAGCCCAATCAAGTAAGTCGCTGCAGCAGATGGGTCCAGTGTGACCAGCGGGATAAGTCTCCTCAATGTAACGCTCCAGTGGGCAGCGAAGCGTGCTCTGAGCAAATTTCGCTCCAAAATGTGTTTCCCAGTATTAGAAACGCCTTGGAGCAGCATGCGTACCTGGGCTGTAACCATATAATAGGTTTGTAGACCCGTACGAGGCAATGGTTCCGATCCTTCATTGTATTTAAGGGCATAGTTTTCAGTGCGTTTCAGCAAATGTTCTTAGGCTGCTTTCGTGTTCTCAGCACGGTGTGGCAAAAGATTTTCCAGGTATTCAGGATGCTCTATTAGCATACGGGCGGGAAAGAATCCCTCGTGGACATATATGCAAAAGTGAGTATCCTGTTGATATTTACGTGTTTTGTAAAAATACATCATGAACCGAATGACGCGCTCGTCAATTATGCAGTCTTCCGGCTTTGGCCCCTTGTCATGTATGGGCATATGAGCAATACGCCGCAGTATCTCAATGGACTGGCTGTCCAGTTCAAAATAAACTCGAAAGTCGTCTTGTGGTGGAATTTTTTTGTATTTAAGCTGTAAGGAAAATGTTACTAAAATTATAAGGATATTCATAGTTTAGCAGTACGTACGTAGTGGTGTGTCCGAGTCCAGCTCTATCAAATTGATGCTGACCGGATTTGTTAAGGCTCGCTTGGTAGAACTGTCACTTGATACCGTAGAAAATTTTTGTATTTTTCTATAGTATAAAGCCCGAAAAATGCTCCTGGAACACTTTACAATTATTTGAAGTTCCTCTACTTCTTCTTCTTCCCGCAAGGTCGACTCTACATCGACCCTACGCGAGGAAGAAGCTTTCGGTTCGAATCGGCTAGGAATGGTTAGGTAGGTCGCGGATGTTGAAGTCGCGGATGTTTTAACAAGCGATTCCTGCGCCACAAGCAGTTGCCGCAGTTCCGACCCAGATCCTTGAATGAGCCCTCCAGTGACAATCTCTTTGAGTTCTCGTGTCATATCTTTAGCAATGTCTAATGAAATTAGGGCGGCATTTAATAGTAATCAACAGCTTTGCTTAATTTTACTTACCACCTTTTCCCAATATCTTTGAATTCTTGTCAGACATTGGCGGCGACTTGAATTCAGTGTGACCTTTCACCGATTTTTGCTGGTCTTTTACCTCGACCTTTGGCGACGACTGCATTTCAGTAGGAGCTGGAATGGCTTTTTGCCCTGTTTTTTCGTCGTCCCCGACTGCAGATGCGATCTCATTTAATAACAACCAATTACATAACATATTTTACGTACCCATTTTTCTAATTAAATCCAGCGGATCAGATATCTGATTTGGCGTCTCTTGAAATTAAGCAACGTGGATATAAAA